>WNWU01009577.1:0-18575 GCA_012654045.1 Ptyas mucosa | reverse complement strand
GTCATCTATTTTTATATCCATCCTCACATTGGTTAATTATGTAATTATGTAATACAGTTGTTTAATACAAATTCAACATTTTAATATAAATCAGTTATATAACTATCTTTTTTGTATATTAATCAATATGAACATGAATATTCCAATTATTTCCATGCAATCCAATTTCTTACAAATCAATTAATTATATTTACCAATAATAATAAACCAAATAATTTCCCCCATATATTCCTGCAAACTACAACTTAACCATTTCTGCTTTCAACACAATATATAATTAATAGTATCTCAATTATTACAATTTCCTAGTTAAATAGTGCTTTTTTTCTTTTGTGTTTTAAAATCTTGAACCACCTCTTTTGCTCTAAATTTCCCATTGTTTACAGTTTTGCACCTACCTTTTTTGGTGAGGAAAAAGAAATCTCTCTCTGCCTCATTTTGTCACGTTGCACCAAAGACCCTGCTTTACTTTCAGTTTCACTTTTCAGCATAGTTAGGGGGGAAAAAATCTGCACCTCTTTGCAGCTAGCTAGGTAGCAACAGAGCCCTCCAAAAAACAGCTGAGAGCAAATCAGCTGAGAGTCGGGAGGCTGATCTAATCAACTTATGGTAAGTAATCTATGCTGAAGCTGAAAGGGGCTGTTTTTTCTATTTTTGCAGGCACTGGTCTACTCATTTATTTTCTTTTAACACTGATCAGCTGTAGGGCGTCCCTTTGAAGCCCCACAGCAAGAATTTAAACAGTTTTTTTTTCTCTAGCTATCAGCTGGGACTCAGGAGGCAGCAATAGATTGGGAGTGGGCGGGGCAGCCAGCGACTGGCAACCCAACAGAGGCAGAGGGTGAGGGTGAGTGAAGGCATTGGGGGGGGTGAGAGAGGGCTTTGGCGACCCCTGTGAAATGGCCGTTTGACCCCCAAAGTAGTCGCGACCCCCAGGTTGAGAACCGCTGCCATAGAGGCTTTTGTTTAAAAGCCAAATATCACTTTCCTGGTGATCTACACCTTGAGGAGCCTTAACGTATATTCTCTTATCTAACTTGGCATGTAAGTATGCCATTTGTACGTCAAATTGCTACACACTCTCCCCTTGTATGGCAGCTATAGTGAGTGTGGTCTTCACATTTTCAGGTTGCACTGTAGGCGAGAAGGTGTCAACATAATCATCAGGGAATCTTTGTGAAAAGCCCTGTGCAACCAACCTCGCCTTGTAAATAAACTTTCCATCTTCAATGGGCTTTTTCTTAAAGACCCATCTTGTGCCATTTACCTTTTTGTTCGTTGGTAACTCCATTGGTGTAAATACCTCTAGTTTTTTCAAACTCTGTAATTCGGTATCCATCACAGCACGCCAATTTTGTTGTTCTTTATCAGATAGCATTAACACATCTTCATACCTTTGGGGTATGACTGAAACCTGGTCAATAGAAGTGACAAAACCTTCATACTTTTTTGGCTTCTTCCCCCTAGTGGATCGAACTGGCCTTTTAACTAATTCTTCATCCACTCCAGTACTATCTGATAAGTTGTCCTTCTCATCATCACCATTCTGTACTTTTAAAGTGGGATGCCCTTCTTTCCATGCTGTCTCCATCTTCCACTTTAAAATTCCTTTCAAGGATTTGGGGGATGTACTGTCCTCATCTCCAAAACCAAAGGTGTCACTATCAGTAGATAGGCCTTCAGACACTTTTTCTGCATTTTTATTTTTACTACGAGGGGGATCTTGAGCCAGGATCTCATTTGCATGGATCCTGCTCCAATTAGTGCCTCAATAAAAAGTAGCTGATCTAGATATTACTATTCTCCCATTTGAGTCCACAAATCTAAAAGCCTTAGAACCTGTCTCATAGCCCATAAACCTCAAGTTTGGCTGAGACTTTATCCCCCTTCTTTCTAAGCTCTTTTGGGATGTGGACATCAGCCATCACTCCAAATACATGAAGATGCACTAATTTCGGCTTATGGCCATACACTATCTCATATGTACCACACTGGACCATACCTGGTTGAGTGTATAATTTGCATACGAAACAGCTTCCGCCCAATATGAAAAACTTAAGTCAACATCCTCAAGTGCGCACCTTACCATTGTCTGCAGCACGCCATTCCGTCTTTCCAAAATTCCATTCTGAAATGCAGAGTAAGGGGCTGTGCGTAAGTGTACTATGCCTTTCCTTTTCAGCCAATCAGAGAACTGGGCTGAATCAGTTCCTCTATTGGTCAAGATCTTTTGAATATTGACCTTATGCTGGTTTTCCACTAGGCGGCAGAATTCCTTAAATTTAGAGAAGGTCTGATCCTTGGATTTGATGGGATAAACAAATCCAAACCTACTATGGTCATCTACAATTGTCAGAAAGTAACGATTCCCTCCAAAAGAAGCTTTCAGGGGACCCACCAGATCCATATGTACCAACTGGAATATGTTTTCAGAATATCTCTGGGATTTCTTGGGTGCAGGACTCACTTTTGACTTTGCAATCCTGCAAATAGAACAGTCCAGAAAAATGTTACAATCTTTAACCCTGGTTTCATTTAAATATTCAGATACCTTTTGTACTACTGGGAAACTTACATGACCCAATCTGCGATGCATGAGGTGAGCACATTCATCATGTAACAGCTTGCCAATGGAGATTGCTTTGGCATTCTCAGGCTCACTCCTTCCCTGTTTCAAATTAAAACTTACAGACCTTTTACTGGTTAAAACATTTTTACAATTACCTTTAAAATTCCCCTTCTCTTGTGTACCTCCAAAATCATCATCTGAATCAAATTGAGATTGGTCATCATCACTATCAAAAGTGGTAACCTGGTTAGTAACATCAGATTCCTCAGCCTTTGAAATGGGAGAGTAATAGGGTAAACCGCTGATTTTCAATACTTCTCCAACCACATGCTTATCTTTTATTTCAATACAAATTTTTCCCCCTTTCCCCCCCCCTCCCTAGCCACAGATTGTAGAATACATGTAAAAAGAATATATAAATCCTTCCCATCCCCACCCTAACCCTCCCCCTCCTCCCTCTTCCCTCCCCCCCTTGACTTCCATTATATGCAATATTAATATTCCCAAACAATATATATGTTATTCAAACTTCCATATCTTTTTTCTATATTTACTAACATACTAACATAGTCATCTCAGCTAAAAGCGATATAATATTTTCTAGTCTGATACTTATTCTGTACATACTCAATCCATAATTTCCATTCCTGTATATACTTCTCATGCGTCTGATCTTTTAAAAAAGCTGAAACCTTTGCCATTTCTGCAAATCCAGCCATCTTCTGGGTCCATTGATCAACCGTCGGTAAAACATCACTCTTCCAATGTTGGGCAATCAACAACCTAGCTGCTGTCACCATATACAAAATCAATTTAGTTTCACCCAGTGTAAAGTCTTTAACTATACCCAATAAAAAAAATTGCGGAGAAAATTGTATTTTTTTCTTTAAAACATTTTGCATAACCCACCAGATTTTTATCCAAAAAGCCCTCACTTTCCTGCAGGTCCACCAGATGTGATAATATGTAGCATCTAAACAATCACATCTCCAACATTTTGGCTGCACATTAGGGTACATGCAAGACAATTTCTTGGGGTCTAAGTGCCATCTATAAAACATTTTATAAAAATTTTCTCGTAAATTTTGTGACTGTGTAAATTTAACGTTCTGAACCCATATTTTTTCCCATGTTTCCAACATAACTGGTTGAGAGAAATTTTGTGCCCATTTAATCATACAATCTTTAACTAGCTCATTTTCTGAGTCTCTTTCTAACAAAACATTATAAACTCTCTTAATGTGCATTGGACCTGTCCGCTTTATCTGTTCAACCAATTCTACTTCATATTCCATTAAACCAGTTTGTTGATCTTCTTTCCATCTCATCTGTAATTGATTGTACTGCAACCAAGTCAACGATTTCCCTTCTTCCAACAGCATATCCAAAGTCTTCAATCGCCACCTGCCCTCTTCAAAGTAAAGTAACTCTTTATATAAAAACCCCCCGAGTGACTTAATATTTGTATTCCACATGGTATCAGCGAGATCCAGCCAAAACGGAATCTTATAATCCCAATTAGTTCGGTGCCTTCTCCAGACTCTCAGCAAGGCATTTCTAAGTAAATGACTGTTAAACACTTTATCCACTTTGGTATCATAAAATAAGTATGCATGCCAACCCCAAACCAGGTCATGGCTTTCTATATTCAACAAGTCAGTCTTAGTTTTCCCAAACCAATCACTTAATTGTATCAATGCAGTTGCTTCATAATATAATCGAAGGTTTGGGAGTTTAAGACCACCTCTCTCACGAGTATCTTGCATTATTTTCAGTTTGACTCTTGGTTTTTTATCATTCCAAATAAATTTGTTCAGTCCTTTTTGCCATTCTAGCAATGGTTTGTCTGATTTAAGCACCGGTATCATTTGAAATAAAAAGATCAGTCTAGGTAAAACATTCATCTTTACTGCTGATATTCTTCCAAGCAGTGATAACTGCAGTTTCTTCCAGTTTTGCATATCTTTTTGTATCTTTTGCCACAAAACCTCATAGTTATTTTGAAACAGTTTAGCATTGGAGTCTGTGATTTGTACTCCTAAATATTTGACCTTTGAAACAGTCTCAAAGCCTGCCGTTCTTTCCAGTTCCTTTTTTTTGCTCTCTGTCAGATTTTTGACAATCATTTTAGTTTTCTTCTGATTCAACCTGAAACCAGATACCATGCCATACTCTTCTATAATATTTTTCATCTGGATTATTGAGTTCATAGGTTGTGATAGGGTAACAACCAGGTCATCTGCAAATGCCTTAGTTCTATAGTCCTTTTGCCTTATAACTATTCCAGTCAAGGAATTCGAGTCCCGTATTGCATTGAGTAAGACTTCTAAAGTTAAAATAAATAATAACGGGGATAATGGACAACCTTGTCTGGTGCCTTTTTGTATGTTAAAATTCGATGTTAAGCATCCATTGATAATAAGTTGTGCATGTTGCTCTTGATAAATTGCACCAATCGCTTGTATAAACCGCTCCCCCAAATCCATTTTTTCCAAAGTCTTAATTATAAAGTTCCAATTCACGCGATCAAAGGCTTTTTCCGCATCCAAAAAAACCAGCACTGCAGAGATCTGTTTATTCTTATCTAGATAGTCCATTAAGTCTATAACTTGCCTAACATTCTCCTTCATATATCTGCCTTCAATAAATCCTGCTTGGTCATGATGAATTATCTTTTGAATAACTGGCATCAATCTGTTGGCTAGTACTTTTGCAAAGATTTTATAGTCTGTGTTTAATAAAGATATTGGTCTATAATTTTCTGGTTTCTTAGGACCTGATTCTTCTTTCGGAATCAATGAAACAAAAGCTGTTTTCCATGAGGAAGGTATCTTACCTCCTAGTTGTATATTACGAAATAAATCTTTAAGATGCTCAATCATTTCTTCTTGTAAAGTTTTATAATAAATTGCAGTTAAGCCATCCGTCCCTGGAGCTTTAGCTGTTTTTAATTGTTTTATAGCAAAACTGATCTCCTCCACTGTTATCAGTTGTTCCAAACTTTTCTTTTGGCTCGTTGAAATTTTTGAAACTCTCTTGTTTTCCAAGTATTCATCTATAATAATATTCTGTATGTCATCTTTAGCATATAACTTAGTATAATATTCCAAAAAGGCTTTTTTAATTAGATCTTGTTGGTAAACTTCTTTATCAGCATATTCAGTACTATCAATAATTCGTGTCGATGCTTGCTTCCTCAAAGTATACGCCAACCACCTGCCCGGTTTGTTAGCATTGGAAAAAGTATTGTGCTTTGCAAATTGTAAGTTAGTTGCCGTTTGGTCTGCTATAAGCATTTGAAATTGATCCTTCAGAAGTTTTATAGCCATTTGCAATTTTCCGTCTGTTGGTTTTTGTATCAATTGTTGTTCTTTCTTTTTTATCTCAGATTCCAATTGTAGTCTTTTCTTCTGCTGACTTTGCCTGTGTTTAGAATTCATTTGAATTAGTACTCCCCGCATATATGCTTTAGCTGCATCCCAAACTGTTTCAATAGGGGTGCCTTTGTTCAGGTTAAATTTAAAAAACTCCTTTAAATGCTTTTTGAGTTCAATTATATTCTTTTCATATCTAAATAGATTCTCATTTACTCTCCAGGATCTTCTTTCTCTTTTACCCATCTCGATTTCCATCCAGACCGGACTGTGGTCAGTCAAAGTCCTAGGAAATATCTTTATTTTCTTTACTTTAGAGAGTAGATTAGAAGTTAAGAGAAAAAAGTCTATTCTGGAAAAGGATTTGTGCCTGTCTGAGTAAAAAGTAAAGTCCAGTTCATTTGGGTTTCGAATTCTCCAAATATCTTTCAATTCCAAATCCTCTTTCAGTTCGAAAAAAGCTTGTGGTAATTTATTCCCTATTTTGGCCGTGGTTTTTTTATCCAATCTAGGTTGGATTACTCCATTCCAATCGCCCATTATTATAGTGTTTGAATAGTCCCAATCCAAAATTTTTAAATGAAGTAGCTTGTAAAAAGTTTCCTGCTATTGATTTGGGGCATATATTCCAACCGACAAAATTGGTCCAACATCTGTAATAACTTCAACTGCAATATATCTTCCATCTTTATCTGCTTCTATAATTTTTGCTACAAGTTTCTTATTTATATATATCACCACTCCATTCTTCTTTTCCTGATTTGAAGCAACAAATTGCATTCCCAATTTTGAATTTATCAAGTATTTCTGATCTTGCAATTTTACATGAGTCTCCTGTAAACAGATAACATCATTATGAAATTGTCTCAAATAGTGAAATATCTTCCTTCTTTTTTGCGGAGAATTCAATCCGTTTACATTCCAAGACAAAAATTTAAGTGCCATTTGACCCTGTCTGAAGTTTTGAGAGCAATTGTTGAAGATTCTCTCCTACAGTAGGAATCTTCGGTTTAGCTCCTCCCATGACTTCAGCTTGCTGTTTATCTTTGGTTCTTTTCTCACGCTGTGGCTTACTATATTCTTGCTGCTGTTGCTTCATTTGTTTAGACATTGCTCTGGTTATGCGTTGCTCTTCCACTTTAGATGTTGTTACTTCCAAAGCCATCGCCTCCTCTGTGATAGTTTTAGACATTTCTTCCAAAGGAGAAGCTTCGAATGGTGCAAAAGGATCAACCACAACACCACCTACTGCTCCCATTAATTCTCTTGCCTCCCTTTGCGACTGCCTTATTTGTGCTTCTGTTTCTTGATCAATCTCGGCTTGTAGTTGAGCTTCTTTATCTATTGGTGAAGATGTGCGTGGAGGAGGAGAACCCGCTTTCAAAACATTGTAATAAAATTCTTCTGCTTTTTCAATAGTATTAAGGCGGTATCTCACTCCTCGCAGCCTGAGTATTATACCTATTGGGGCATCCCACCTAAATTGTATGTTCTGTCTTTTCAATTCTGTCACCAAAAATCCAAAATCCTTTCTATCTCTTAACATTTTAGGCGGTAGTTCTTTAAAAACTCCAATCTCACTTCCATCAACTTGAACTGTTGTAACAAAAGAATTTTGCAGAATTTCATTTCTCATTCTTCTATCTGTGAAATATATAACCACATCTCTAGGCAGTTGTCTTTGTACCGCCACCCGAGAATTAACTCTGTAGACCTTGTCCATCTTGCACAAAACCAGATCTGGTTCCACTTTCAACATAACTGCCAAAGCCTCTGCACAAATTTTCCTAAGATCTTCTCTGGTGTTCTCTTTAACACCTCTCAATCTGATAGCATATTCCATTGATCGAAATTGCATCATAGTAATCTCATTTTGCATTTTCTGTGTAACTTCTTCAATTTCTATAATTTTTGAGTCAGAAGCTCTGAATTTAGTCTCCATCTCTGAGGCAAGATTCTCCACTTTTTTATCAATCTGCAGCGCTACCTCAGACAGGCCTTTAACCACTGTTTGAATATCTTGTTTGAGTGAGTCATATTTCTCTTAAAACATTCCTTTAAGCTCCTTCTCTGATCTTTGAATTTCTTTAATAATAATATCATATTGGCTTTCTTCCTTTGTCTGAGATTGCAACTGCGCTGTTTGAGGCTGCTTCTGTTTATGTGTGGGGGAGCCCCCCCCTGGTTGCTTTGTTGCCATTTTACCTCTTAAAGATCTTCCTTTTCCACAAACTCTAACAACTTTTCCCAAAAAGTTCTCCAGATTCAATCAGGTCTATAAGAGTCAGTTGGTATTTTTATTTTATGTTATTTTGTTTTTTGAATACTTCTGCCGCTTCCAGCCGGATTTGTTACTTTAAAATGTAGCCGGATACAGTAATCAAATTACTTTCACTTTCAGCTCTCTCAACTAAGAACAGGCACCATTTTTTTTCCCTCCGCTTTCCTCAAAGCCAATTCACTTTCACTTTAAAAATTCTTTAAAATAGTCCAAAAAGCTTCCAATACTTGCTGTTTAGTGAGAAGTTTGAAATCTTCCTTATTTTTCTTTGTTATTGGTAATGCTGCCGCGCTGTCTTGTTCTGCTTTAAAGCAGAGTTTCCCAGTCGTCCGGAGCTTCAGCGGGGTGGATAGGGAGTCCCACCCTGTTAACTCCCCAGAAGCAAAAAAAGCTTTCTGGGGGTCTCACAGGGGACTCTACCTGCAGCCGCCGGCTCTCCTCACAAGCCCTTTGCGTCTCGGAGTTTTACGAGCCGTTTCAATTGCCGAAACGACTCTTTTACGAGCGATCGGGCTGGCGGTCTTCAAAGGACCGTCCACAACAGCTGACAGCAACAGCGGAAGTCCCCAACCACATGCTTATCATTGATAACCACAGCAGTTCCCTCTGTGAACAATATCTCTATCTTAGAATTCTCACTTATCTTCACAGTGCTGAGCAAATTATGATCAATGTCAGGTACATATAAAACATCATTAACTTCCCCAAGCCCAGAAATAAAAATCTTACCAATGCCAGTAACTCTTATCCTTTTACAGTGCAATCTTAACCATAGATTTATATCCCCTCAATTCAATAAACAGCCTTTGATTATTCACAATATATTTGCTTGCCCCACTATCCAACAGCCATAGTTTTGCACATTGTTTCCTTAAGAGATCTGATTCAGATGTCTCAACCACAGTAACAAAGTTGCTTTCAAAACCAAATTTGTCTTTCTTGTCATCTTTCTTCGGCCATCTACCCCTTCTCTGACTAGAAGGGTTACCTTGTGCCTTTCTATGTGGAGTGGGTGATCTCTTCCTATACCTGCCATGAGAGAGCACCCTTTGACGTGCTCTAACGTTTACATTTCGTGGGCAGTCTCTTTTATAATGACCCTTAGACCCACAATTAAAACATTCTCCAACAGCATAAACCTTATCAGGGCTTTTTGACCTTCTCATTTGCCTATCCTTCCCATGGAAGGTTGCCCTATCTTTTCTCAAATTGTCTTCAGCAATTAATTTACCAGACAGAACTTCCAGGGACATGTTTTCAGGACTAATGTTGTCCAGTTGGGACACAAAATTATCCCAACTAGGATGTAGGGAGTTAATTATGATACTAATCAAGCTCTGTTCATCTACATCCTGTCCCCTTAAAGTTAACTCCTCCTACATTTTATTAAGTTCACAAAGGTGTTCGTTCATATCAATATCTGATTTCAATTTTGCAGAGTGAAATTCCCTGGAAATTCTGCTTGTTGCATTGGAATTCTTGCAACAAAACAACTTACCGTATATACTCGCGTATAAGCCGAGTTTTTCAGCCTGTTTTTCAGGCTGAAAAATGCCCCCTAGGCTTATACGCGGGTCACGAAAAAAATGACTTTTTCCCTGCAAGCCACGAAACAGCGGGAGAACGGGGTTTGCTTACCCCGCCCACTCCCAATCTATTGGGACTGCCTCCTGAGTTCCAGCTGATGGCTAGAGGGAAAAAAAACTTTAAATTCTTGCCGCGGGGCTTCAAAGGCCCCCCCTACACCTGATCAGGGTTAAAAGAAAACAAATGAGAAGATCGGTGCCGGCTGCAAAAAGGTGCCTGCTGCAAAGAGCACATTTTTTCTCTACTTGTGCTGAAACCAAAAGCGAAACTAAAACAGCTTGTTGGCTTTGCTGTTTGCTAAGGCAGATTTCTTTTCTTTTTCCTCATCAAAAAAGGTTAGTGCAAACAATGGGAAATTTATGGCAAATGGCAAAAGAGGGGAGTTCAAGATTTTAAAACACAAAAGAAAAAAAAGCTTTATTTAAATAGGGAATTGTAATAATTGAGATATTATTAATTGTATATTGTGTTGAAAGCAGAAATGGTTAAGTTGTGGTTTGGAAGAATATTGGGGGAAATTATTTGGTTTATTATTATTGGTAAATATAATTAATTGATTTGTAAGAAATTGGATTGCATGGAAATAATTGGAATATTCATGTTCATATTGATTAATATACAAAAAAGATAGTTATATAACTAATTGATTTATATTAAAATGTTGAATTTGTATTAAACAACTGTAATATTACATAATTAAGCAATGTGAGGATTGATATAAAAATAGATGACAATGGGAAGGGGTATAATATAGAATAGAAGGGAAAAATTGAATTTGATTAAAATTAGAGAGGAGGATGAAGGGTAATATTGGTTTTTTAAAAAATAGATGAGGAATAAATATGGCAAAAAGGAAATATAGAAATTGTCAATTTAAGTGAAATGACTAAACACTGTTTAAATTTGTGAACCGGCCAAATATTCTGTTCAAAGAAAATACATTGTATGTTTGTATGTGTGTGTCTAATTATTGCTATTTATTCATATTTGTTCTCTTTTATTCTTTAAAATTTAACAATTCATTCTTTATCTTAATATCTTTATATGTGTTTGGGGTTGGTTTTCTTCCCTTTCATCTTTTTTATTGTACAGCAATCTTTCTCCTCAAACCTACCACCTCTTTTCTTTCCTTCTTACTTTCTCTTCCTCCCCCCTTCTTCTCCTCCCTACTTCCTCTTCCTTTCTTCTTCTCCTCCTCTCTTCCTCCCTCTCCTTTTATGCACATGGGCTCCTTTTATGCACATGGACTACTCAGAGGGCTGAAAAAGTTATTTTTGACTGGTCCTCGCACTTGTGACCAGTCCTTGAACTTACGACTGTCCTCACATTTTACGTTTTGGCCCTATCTTGTCACCATGGTGAAGAGAAGCAGTTGTGAAATGAGTGATACCGTTTTTAAGAATGCTACAATGGGCATAAATGATGACCAGTCATAAGTGTGAAGACCAGTCAAAAGTGCGAGGACCTGTCAGAAATCACTTTTTTCAGCCCTTTGAGTAGTCCTTTTGTGCACATGGACTACTCAGAGGGCTGAAAAAGTTATCTTTGACTGGTCCTCACACTTGTGACCAGTCCTCGCACTTCTGACTGGTCCTCACACTTATGACCATCCTCACATTTATGCCCGTGCAGCATTCTTAAAACCATGTCACTCATTTCACAACTGCTTTTCTTCACCATGGTGACAAGATAGGGCCAAAACGTAAAATGTGAGGACAGTCGTAAGTTTGAGGTCTGGTCACAAGTGCGAGGACCAGTCAAAAATTACTTTTTCAGCCCTCTGAATAGTCCATGTGCACAAAAGGACTGCCCAGAGGGCTGAAAAAAGTGATTTCTGACAGGTCCTCGCACTTTTGACCAGTCTTTTTTTATTTTGAAATTTACCAGTAGCCGCTGCATTTTCCACCCCCGGCTTATACGCGAGTCAACAAGTTTTCCCAGTTTTGGGGGGTAAAATTGGGGGGGTCGGCTTATATGCGGGTCAGCTTATACACGAGTATATACGGTAAACAATTTCTGCCAAACCTCACATATAGTCAAACCATGTGGGATACCGGGGTACAAAGCAGGATCAATGGCCGATAGCAAAATGCAAAACGCTTTGTGATGCAAAAGATCAGTTTCCATAGTCCTGGGTTTTGGGGGAGGCTCCAACAATAGCGATAATACATTTTCCCTCATTAAAATTACCTGTACATTTTTAGACCATTCCTTTAAATTCTTTCCACTAATATGTAAGGTTTTAAAACTAGATGGCAAAATATTTGCATTTATAGGCATAAAATTGGGAAATTGCTGCCCTCCATAATGCTGCAAATTTTTAAACTGACAATAGGGCATAGGAATCATAGGGATCATAGGGCAGTCAGCTTAAAAACTGCGAATTGGTCACTCAATAACAACCCTCCTTCGATAGGGGGGGGGTCAAATTTTCAGGCTGCATGGGCTCAGAGTTCATCCCTGCCTGTGATGCAGGATGCAAAGACCTCCTTGGCTGTCTCTCTATAGAGAACCTTGAGCGTGCCCCTAGAACCTCAACCTCAGTTGGAATAGTCCCAGAGGTAGCTCCAAAAACTGGGGGCACCGTGGGAAAGCCCGTCCCATTTACAACAGATGAGGGGCGGGTTGAAGGCATCAAGGATGTACTAATACTGGCTGCTGCTGCACGTTGAGCCAGGAACAACTGAAAGTCACTTCCAAACAATGCAGTTAATGTTTCATTTGCGCTTGCAACCTCAATTTCAGGAGGTGAATTTCTTACATTCAAAGTTGTAGCTGCCATAACCGTATTGGTCGCCTGTGTATGGTCCTGCTCAGGGTGTATAGGTGGCACCCCTGATGTAGCTGGAACTATCGTTGCTGCTGTCGTTGGGGGGGGGGGGGTTAAAATTCCCGGCTGGCTGGTTTAAAGCCGTTTGGGCAGTAGGTGGCGCCATAATATTTGGCAGGAAATTTAAAACAGGCAGTCCTTTGTTTCCTGCCTTAGGTCTACAGCCGACAAGGGGGGTTACGGGGGAAGTTTGAAAATCCCTTACCAGCCTGGCGTTTTCCTGATTTTCAATCCTGTCCCGTGCTATCACCGGCGTAGTTGCTGCATGCATCAAAACGCTGAGGGCAGCAATTGGATTCTCAGATGTTGTGAGGAGACCAAGGGTTCAAAGTATTATTGACCTCATCTCATCTTCTCCCATCGGTCTCACATTCAATGCCATAGGGGACGCCCGTCCACCTTCTGCTCCTGCAAGCGGGGGAAATTCACCTTCTGCAGCGTGCATCTTGAGAGCTGGGGCATCTGCTTCAAAACTCACAGCTTCTTCACTCTCCTGCACAACTGTTGCTTGAAGTCCTCCAGCTGAGGCCATCCTGGCTTGTTCTTCCATCAATCGGCCTTGGAGCTGCTTACTCTTAGTAAAGGCCCAGGTCTTGACTTTATCCTGTCATGTTGGTTTGATGGTGGGCATGTTAGTGCATTGTGCTATGAATCAGGTCCATTGAACCATCCTCTGCTACCAATTGTGAAAGAAAGGGTTCTATATTCGAATGGACCGTGACCCGATACGCACTAAAGCATGCAAGTTGAGAGAGGAGTCTTAATAAAGCAACTGGTTTAATAATAAAACACATAAAAACAAAACCTACAAGAAGGCACCAATGGTCTAAAGGATTCTCCTCTCAGCAAAGTCCATTAGCTCTAATCTTCTTCCCAAGCGTGGGAGGCTCTCTGCATTCTTTATCAGTCTTCTCAGGAGCAAGGCAGTGACCCAGATCTTTGTAGCAACTTCAGCTCTGGAGTAAGGTCTCAGGTGAGGTTTCTGACCATGATCTGCTGCTCTCTGCTGGGCTCTGCAGAGATCTCAGTGGAGTGATCTCAGCTACTCTGAACTGCTCTTGGTCAGCTCTCTGCTGCTTCTGGTCGCAGCAATTGCTTATATGCTGACTCATTGTCCATTGGAAAGTGTGGGAAACTCAGAGCCAGGAAGCTGTGCTCTGATTGGTTCATTCAAACTGTTCAAACCAATCAATCAATTAGCTGCAGCTATATGCTGAGAGGTTTTTCCTCTCACACTTCTACATCACCTTTCATTTTTGGCCACCAAAACTGCCTTCTGGCCAAATGTAGAGTTTTTAAGAATCCGAAATGGCTGGCCAGTCTGGAGTCGTGGCTGTGCTGTAGTATTTTCAGCTTCAAGCTGGCAGGGACATATAGTTTCGGACAGTGGTGGGATTCAATATTTTTAACAACCGGTTCTGTGGGTGTGGCTTATTTGAGGGCATGGCTTAGTAGTCATGTGACCGGTGGGCATGGCTAACTGGTCATGTGACCGGATGGCCATGGCTATGTGCATAGGGACTACTCAGAGAGATGAAAAAAGTCATTTCTGACCAGTCCTCGCACTTTTGATCAGTCTTCGCACAGTCGGTCATCATTTATGGCCATTGCAGCATTCTTAACAACCGTGTCACTCATTTCACAACTACTTCTCTTCACCAAGATAGGGCACAAAATGTAAAATGTGAGGACAGTCGTAAATGCAAGGACCTGTCAAAAGTCAAAAATACCTTTTTCAACCCTCTGGGTAGTCCTACATAGGGACTACCCAGAGGGCTGAAAAAAGTGATTTCTGACAGGTCCTTGCACTTTTGACCAGTCCTCACACTTATGACCACTCATAGTTTATGCCCGTTGCAGCATTCTTAACCATGTCACTCATGTCAAAACTGTGGTGCTTCATGTGACCGGGTGGTGTGGCCAGGTGATCATGTGGCATTGCTTCTTTGCCCTAATGACAGTTTACTGCAATGGTCATAAGTGTGTAAAACAGTAATAAATTACTTTTTTCAGTGCCATTGTAAGTGTTGTAAGTCAAGGATTACCTGTACAAAAATACAAACAGCTTCTTTGCTTGCAAAAAGCTGCCCTAAATACCAAACCGATTAGAAATACCTGCCAACTGGAGTTACAAATCAGGCAGGGTGGCAGAGCACCTTGAGGAATTAAAATAGTTAAAATGCAATGATAACAATCAGCAGCCAACTCTTGCTCATAAAGTGAAACCCTTAAGCAGAGAGGCCGTTTAAACTCTCCAGAATGAAGCAAAGGAGCAAACAGAGTATCTGTTGCTTGTTAAACCAATTACCAGAACAAATAGACACAGGAACTAGTCAGATTTCCAAAGCTGCTTCTTTTCAGGAACAGAGATTAACATTTTTCCTTCCAAACAAAGCTGAATAGGGAAAATTATCTCATCACTAAACACAGGATTAAACATCACCAAGCACAGAATTAAACTTCACCAAAAACCAGTTTTAGACCAAAAGTCAGAAAGGGTATGTAAACTCACAGTTGAATGTCAATCTTTCTAGCTAGCCAATAAGCCTTGCTGAATGTCACTCATCTTGGTTCCTTGTCATTAAAAACTTCTGCTTTGTTATTCAATTATTTCTTCAAAGTGCTGATCATTGCACCCTGGCTGGAAGAACTCCAACAGGGGAGTATTTTCTCCCCACAGCGGTGTAAAAAGCTTAAAACAACCCTTCCCCTTTAAGAAAGTCAAGCAAAAACAAAAAACAAAAAACCCTCCGAGAAGCTCCTGAACCGGAAACGGCATACTGTCAAGAATGTAATAAGTGTTAATGGAGAGGCAGTTTCTATAAGCAGGGCAATAAAGATAAGGCTAGGAAACAGCAATTTATTACAGGATTAACCCTGTAAAGTGGAAAAAAACAAAAGGAGATTTCTTCTAACAACCGGTTCTCCGAATTGCTTAACTACTGAACAACTGGTTCTAGAGATCTGGTGCGAACTGGTAGAATCCCACCACTGGTTTCAGACCCTTCCAAGCCAATCTATCTCCCATGGTCAAGATATCCCTATTATCTATGAACCATCTGTCACTGGGAGCATCCCTTCAGTGCCGCCATCACCTTGTCCTGGCTGGGGTTAGGTTGTCATTTGTTTTGGGCCCTGGTGGTGACTTGTGTGGCTGATTGTGAGGGGGGAATGATGGCATGGATGACTTCTTCCCTGCGGTTATCGAATTGGGGCTTTCTCTATAGAGCATCAGCTAGTAGATTCTTTCCCACTGGGATGTACTTCAGCTTGAATTTAAACTGCCTGAAGTACTGTGCCCAGTGGATTTGTTTGGGAGACAAATTCCTGGGGTTTTTTTAGACCTTCAAGGTTTTTATGATCAGTCCAGACCTTGAAGGGCACTTTAGCCACTTCTAGAAAATGCCTCCAGGAGAAGAGAGCCCAACAGACTGCGTAGGTTTCTTTCTCCCAGATGGCCCACCTCCTCTTGGTGTCGGTGAGTTTCTTGGACACATAGGCACAAGGTATGAGGTGTCCCTGTGGGTCCTTTTGCTGGAGCATGGATGCCATGGCCACGTCACTGGTGTCTGCTTGGATGATGAATTGCTGTTCTGGATCAGGGTGCTAGAGGATCAGCTCTTTGGCGAAGAGCCGTTTTAATTTTTCAAAGGCTTTTTGACAGTCCATTGACCAGGAGAGCGGTTGGCTTGGTTGTGGCTTCACAGGGGTTGGCCCCATTTTTAACAGTTATGTTAGGGGCAAACCAACTTCTGTGAATTCTTATATGAACTGTCTGTAAAAGTTTGCAAATCCCAGTGAGCTTTGAAGTTGTTTGCAGGTGCATGGGGGGTTGCCAGTCTAGTACCACTTTTACTTTTCCTGGGTCAATTTCCACCCGTTCGCTGGATATCCAGTAGCCTAGTTAGTCAAGGGAGGTTTGGTGGAATTCACATTTTGACAGCTTTTCGTAGTGTTTAGCAGCAAGGAGTTTTTTCAGCACCTGCCACACTAGCTTTACAGGTTCCTCGAGGGTTCCGCTGAATATGAGAATGTCGGTCAGGTAAACTAGGACCCCCTTGTATAAGTATTCATGCAGCACTTCATTGATTAATTGCATGAAGTCTGCTGGGGCTCCTTGCAGGCCGAACGGCATGACTTTGAATTGGAAGCTGCCAAGTGGACAGTTAAAGGCTGTTTTCCATTCATCTCCTTCTTTGATTCTGATATGGTAATAAGGTTCCCTCAAGTCTAGTTTGGTGAAAACCTTTCCCTTGGCTAAGTGGCTTAACATGTCCTTCATAAGTGGGAGGGGGTAGGTGTTCTCAAATGCACATGGCATTAATTCCATGAAAATCCATGCAAAGCCTCTTCCCTCCCTCTTTCTTTTCTTTAAACCAGCGGTTCTCAACCTGGGGGTCACGACCCCTTTGGGGGTCAAACGGCCATTTCACAGGGGTCGCCAAAGCCCTCACTCGCCCCCCCACGCCTTCACTCACCCTCACCCTCTGCCTCTGTTGGATCACCAGTCGCTGGTCGCTTACCCCGCCCACTCCCAATCTATTGCTGCCTCCTGAGTCCCAGCTGATGGCTAGAGAAAAAAAAACTGTTTAAATTCTTGCTGCGGGGCTTCAAAGGGCTGCCCTACAGCTGATCAGTGTTAAAAGAAAATAAATGAGTAGACCGGTGCCTGCAAAAATAGAAAAAATAGTCCCTTTCAGCTTCAGCATAGGTTAATTACCATAAGTTGATTAGATCAGCCTCCCGACTCTCAGCTGATTTGCTCTCAGCTGTTTTTCAGAGGGCTCTTGCTAGCTAGCTAGCTGCAAAGAGGTGCAGATTTTTTCCCCCTAACTATGCTGAAAAGCGAAACTGAAAGTAAAGCAGGGTCTTTGGTGCAATGTGACAAAATGAGGCAGAGAGAGATTTCTTTTTCTTTTTCCTCACCAAAAAAGGTAGGTGCAAAACTGCAAACAATGGGAAATTTAGAGCAAAAGAGGAGGTTCAAGATTTTAAAACACAGGGGGGAGGGGAGGGGAGGGAGGGGGGGTAGAAAGGGGGGTGAAAATGTTTGTATAATTTGAAAAATTTTGCAATAAAAAAAGATTTTAAAACACAAAAGAAAAAAGCTCTATTTAACTAGGGAATTGTAATAATTGAGATACTATTGATTGTATATTGTGTTGAAAGCAGAAATGGTTAAGTTGCGGTTTGGAGGAATATATGGGGGAAATTATTTGGTTTATTATTATTGGTAAATATAATTAATTGATTTGTAAGAAATTGGATTGCATGGAAATAATTGGAATATTCATGTTCATATTCATTAATATACAAAAAAGATAGTTATATAACTGATTTATATTAAAAGGTTGAATTTGTATTAAACACTGTATTACATACCGTATTTACTCGAATATAAGTTTTTCAGCACGTTTTTCAGGCTGAAAAAAGCCCCCTCGGCTTATATTCGAGTCACGAAAAAAATGCCTTTTTTCCTGCAATGGTTTTGGCTCCCTGGGTTGCTGGCAGACTTGCTAAAGCCAAAATGGGGCATGTGTGTGTGGGGGGGTGCGGTGCCCCTCCCCCGCACCCCTTTTTGGCTCCCAAGAGTGGCAGGGAGGCTTCCTAAAGCCAAAATGGGGCGTGGGGGGGTGTGGCGCCTCTTTTCCACTTACAGAGCTAGTTTACTGTTTTTCTTTGAAATCAATATTCAAAAACATTTAACCTACTGATGCCTCAATTAATGTAACTTTATTGGTATCTATTTTTATTTTGAAATTTACCAGTAGCCGCTGCATTTCCCACCCCCGGCTTATACTCAAGTCAATAAGTTTTCCCAGTTTTGGGGGGTAAAATTGGGTGCCTCGGCTTATATTCGGGTTGGCTTATACTTGAGTATATACGGTAATTACATAATTAACCAATGTGAGGATGGATATAAAAATAGATGAC
>WNWU01009576.1:0-16719 GCA_012654045.1 Ptyas mucosa | reverse complement strand
AGAATATCTATAGATATTATTACAGATGCCGGTATCGGAAAACAGAAAAATGTAACAAGGATGTTAAAGATAGAAATGTTGAATTAAAAATTAATTTTTTTAAAAAAGAAAAAATGCCATGGTATATACTCTTTGGAACCATTATTCCCTGAGTAATTGAATTGACCAGATCTGTTGAGTTGGTTCCCCTCCTTCTCCTCTGGATTCCTCCTCCAAAGGATCTAAGATTAATGGATCCATATTGGAACCCCCATACCTGCCACGGCTGCAGCCTTGGAGACCCCAAAGTCTTTTCTCCCTCCTTCCTTCTCCTCCTCCTCATTCTGGAGGAATAAGCGGCATTCAAGGCCTGGGCCAGAGTCTTCATCATACTGTAAAGTTGGTACTGATTTGGGGCCCGGATCCTGTTCCTTTTCTCCTGGGTCTCCAGTGGGGCTTTCTGGGTGCATCTTCTGCGGCCTTTGACAGAAAAGACGTTCTTTGAAAGAGAACAGCGGAAATAAAGATCTTGAAACTCTCCTTCCAGAACGAAATGGGGTTCAAAGGCAGAATCCTTTGGCCTTTTTTTTAACAGAAAACCAAAGCGCCAAATACTATGGATGTATTTGAGAAGTCTGCGCTTGTCCATTGGAAACCCTGAAAAATTTGCGATGATCCAGACTTTCCCTTCAATGGGTCCTGGCAGACGCATAAATGTTAAATGGAAAGGAAGAATTCTCTCCCAAATGGAATCAAATTCCATGAAGTGAACAAAGATGTTGACTTGTCTCCACTTAGAGAGGGAATCCCTGAGGGCTGTTGTGTATCCAGTTGTTGAGAACAGTTGTGATATAACTACACAAATTCCACTCCTGACAAGCACAGGATGAAAAATCCTCATGAAATTCTCTCCCTTCTCTGTGTCTGAAGCAAAGAGGCCAATCAGGGTCCATCTGAAATGGAGGAGGAAGTGGACAATTGCTGGGTACTGGAATCCTTCTTTGGGATTCATCCGGTGGAAAAAGGGGAATTTCCTTTTATCACTCAGAGCCTCTGAAGCAATTTCATCACTGATCTGAAAAAGCAAGGAAGAAAGCTGTGTTATATTTGGGGTCAGATCAAGTCCAAAATATTAGATTTTAATAAATCCAACCTGGCTCTCATGAATGTATTAGAATAATTTGTTAATCAGACATTGTTTAAAATATGAAAGACAGAATATTAGCAAGATTGTATCATAATAATGGAAATTAATACACAAATTAAAAAAAAACAATAAAATGTAAATCATATTACTGTATCACCCCTACAATTGACCACAATTAGATTAACACGTGCAAATGCCAACTGGAGTATTCTATTCCAATAAAGGGCCTATTATAATTTTCGAGGATTGCTGCATCTTTTTTTGCTTCTCTATCCCAGATTCTTTCTGGAGGAAATTTTTTTTTTTTAATTTTAAAAACAAAACTTTATTCATTTATAAAACCATTTAAAACATACAAATTTCTCTTAATCAAGAGACAAACTTACATATACAATACACACTTTTTAACTAATTTCCATTATATATATACATATATACATAAATGCCAACACACTGTGGCATATTTTGTTTTCTATTTCTCTGACAGTGCTGTTTTTAATTATGTTGATTTCTTCTAAATTCCATCTCTACCCATTCCCCTTTCTCTGATTTATCCATTGATACCATCTATTCCATATTGTATAATATTTTGAGTCCTCCTTATCCTGTAACTCTAACGTTAGTTTGTCCATTTCTGCGCATGTGTAGATTTTTTGTATTAACTCCTGATCAGTTGGCATTCGATCTATTTTCCAAAATTGTGCTAATACTAATCTTGCCGCCGTAATTATATGGAGTATTAAATATTTTATATCATTTCTAATATTCTTTTTAATCATGCCTAATAAAAAAATTTCTGGTTCTAATTCAATTTCGTAACCTGTTATTTCGATTATCCATGTTCTTATCTTATTCCAATATTTCTTAATTTCTGGGCAGAGCCACCAAGCGTGATAGTTCCTTGTGCTTTTTTACATTTCCAACATGTCGGGTTTATATTTGGGTACATTTTCGCTAATCTTGCAGGGGCCAGATGCCATCGGTACCACATCTTATAATGATTTTCTTTGTAGGCCACCGATTTTGTCATGCTGTAGTTGTTTTCCCATGCTCTTTCCCATTCTTCCAGCTGTATACTGTGGCCAATATTCCTTGCCCACGCTATCATCTGCCCTTTAACCAATTCTTCTGCCAAATCATATTCGAGTAGATATTTATATATTTTCGAAATTAATTTCCCTTCTTTAGATTCTAATAATTTGTCTAATCGATTTTGTTTTAAGTCTATTCCTCTCTCCTCCTGATCCTTCCTATATCTTGTTTTTATTTGTGAGTAGGGCCACCAGTCTATTACTATTCCTTGTTCTTTTAGTTCTTCCCTAGATTTTAATTTCCCCTGCGTATCCAGTACTTCTCTATATCTTAATATTTTTTGTTTTGATAGTATATTGGGGTGAGTAATTGCTTCTATTGTTGATAACCAACCAGGAATTTTTATATAATGTTTATGTCGAATTTGTTGCCATGTATTAATTAAGGATTTTCTAATAGTATGGTTGTTGAAATGTTTATATATTTTATTTCCAGAATTCCAAATAAAAGCATGCCATCCCTTCATTAGATCATGTCCTTTCTGGAGGAAATTTTTTAACTTCTTTCTCCAGTTATACAAGAAACAGGCAGACCTCAAAGCCTAATACGATTTGTCAGTTGCATAATCCAAGTTTGGTCTTTCATTGAAGTTTTGTCTGTTCCAACAGCCGCAATTTTCAGAGTCTGTCAGTTTCCATATATTACACTTTATGCCAATAATACCCATATTTTGTGAATTTAGACAAAGCAGAAATTGTGTAAATTCCCAAATCAGCTCTGAGGGCAGCAGCTGGAGTCCTTTTACCCACCCCAAGATCCTCCTCAGAGGCTGAGATTGGGTTGGTTCTGCTGGTGGTTTCTCTCTGGAGCCCCAAACATCAGATTGATGTAAGAACATGGGGGAAAACTGGGCCTCAGATACTTTAATCATTGGGGCTGAGGAAGCTGGAGAGCTATGAGGTTTTCATTTAAGCACCACTTTCACTCCTGCCCTTTCTCTAACTGAGCTCCTTGGATGATGAGGGAGCCAAGATTCAGTCTCAGAGAAAACAACCCCAGGTAAGGAAAGGTGTTACTTGCTCTAATGGCTGACCATCTATGGCTATGATGTCATTTCACAAAGACCATCACTTTTGAACATGGTTTATTAATTATCAGATAATTATTAAGACAAAACAATCCAAGTCTATACAATCCAATGTCTAAGTATGATAACATCACATTATCTGTATTAATCAGTGTATTCCAATAGGAATTTAGCAGGCTAAACATGTGTACTTATAAAAAAAATAAAAGGGTTGGAAGGGACGTTGGAGGTCTTCTAGTCCAACCCCCTATTCAAGCAGTAAACCAGGCTTAATAGCAGTAACTGTGAGAGGGATCCTGGAGTCTTAATGGACAACCAATTAAATATGAGTGAAGAGTGTGCAGCGGCCGCCAAAAAAGCCAATGCAATCCTAAATCGCATTAACAGAGGGATACAATCAAGATCAAGAGAGGTACCAATACCACCCTATAAAGCCTTAGTAAGACCACACCTAGAATACTGCATCCAGTTTGGTCACCACACTATAAAAAATATGCTGAGACTCTAGAAAAAGTGCAGAGAAGAGCAACCAAGAGGATTAGGGGACTGGAGGCTAAAACATACAATGAACGGTTGCAGGAACTGGGCATGGCTGGTCTACTGAAGAGAAGGACCAGGGGAGACATGATAGCATCTTCCAATATTTGAGGGGCTGCCACAGAGAGGAGGGGGTCAAGTTATGTTCCAAAGCACCCAAAGGCCGGACAAAGGCCGGACAAGAAATAATGGATGGAAACTGAACACGAAGAGATTCAACGTGGAAATAAAGAGATAAAGTTGGCTTCAGAAGTTGTGGGAGCTTCATCACTGGAAGCTTTCAAGAAGAGACTGGACCGTCATCTGTCAGAAATGATGTAGGGTCTGCTTGGACTAGATGACCTACAAGGTCCCTTCCAACTCTGTTAATCTGTATCTGTCTATACTATTCCAGACAAGTGGCTGTCCAGTCTCTTCTTAAAAGCCTCCAGTGATGGACCACCCACAATTTCTGAAGGGTAGATGTTCCATTCCTCACCATTAAGAAATTTCTCCTTAGTTCTAGGTTCTTTCTCTCCTTGATTAGTTTCCATCCATTGTTTCTTGTCTTGCCTTCTAGTACTTTGGAAAATAGGTGAACCCCCTCTTCTCTTTGGCAGCCCCTCAAATATTGGTACATTGCTAAAACGTCACTCCTCATCCTTTTCACTAGTCTAGACATACTGAATTCCTGCAACTGTTCTTAATATGTTTTAGTCTCCAGGCCCTTAATCATCTTTCCTGCACTCTTTCCAGAGCCTCTACATCTTTTTAAAAATATGGAGACTAAAACTGGATGCACTATTCCAAGTGTGGTCTTTCCAAGGCATTATAAAGCTGTACCAATAATTCATGTGATCTTGATTTAATCCCTCTGTTAATGCAACCTAGAATTACAATGGCTTTTTTGGCTACTGCCACAGATTGCTGGCTCATATTTAACTGATTGTCCACTCGGACTCCAAGATCCTCTCACAGTTACTGCAATGGAGCCAGGTTTCACTTCATCTTTAAGTGTACATTTGGTTTTTCTAGCCTAAGTATAAAACCTTACTTTTCTCAACAATGAATTACAGTTTATTAGATAGGCCCAGGGTTCAAGTCTACCTAGATCCATCTGGATCTTCAGCCTATCTTCTGGGGTGTTGACTATTCCTGCCACTTTAGTGTTGTCTTCAAATTTGATGATTTCCCCATTTCTCCCCTCATCCAAATCATTCAGGAAGACGTTGAAGAGTACTGGGCCTATAATGGAATCTGGGGGTCCCCCACTGCTTGTTTCCCTCCATGCAGACGTAGTTCCATTGAGGACCACAGGCTGAGCCCATCTGGGGGTGATGCTGTCTATCCCACATATTTTTAGTTTCCCGAGAAATAGGTTGTGGTTTACTTTGTCAAAGCCTTTCTGAAATTCAAGTATTGTATACTACATGCACTGGGTAAGCATAGATCCTTCTTCTCATGGCTCCATTGAGCCCAAACCTCCCTCTCAAACAAGGGCTTGGATCAGGGCCAACAGGCTGAGCTCAATTTTGAGGGCCATCCATTTTCTCCATCATAGTTCTCTGTTTATTGAGTCAAATGCTGCACTAACATCTAGAAAGCAGCCAACCTTGTTTTACCTCACTGATGTAGATTAACTATTTCAAGACAAACTTGTTGCCAATATTACATTATTAACTTATGCATTATTTCTTACAAAATCTATATAGCATTTAACTCTACCTAAAACCTTCTGCAAGGAATGAATTTTTCTCAATTTTAACTAAGAGGATCATGGCATAAATTTTAGCCACAATATCTGCTAGTATAATTGACCTATAATTGTTAGAGTCCTTTTTATTCCACTTTTTAGAAAGATAAAATGCTACTATTGTCAATTTCAATCTGACTGGATAGGGCAGGCCTTATTTATCTGTGAAAATGAAGATGCCAATAGAGGCCCCAACAACCAGGGATATTTTTTGATCAGTTAAATAGTTGGTAGAATGTCTTCTCCCTTGCATTTCAGGCCTTTTATTATTAATCTCAACATGAACATAATAGGGTAAAATATTGAGATTTTTGCTAATATGGAGAAAAGCAGCTCTTGAATTCCATGGAGAAGACATGATTGCATCTATTGCTAACCCACCACTACCCACCCCTCATTTTACCAGAGGGAGAAAAACACACACAAACCTGTGGGACTTTGTAGGTGCCTCCTAATGTTGACATCTGGATGGAGATGCCCTTGCTAGCTGCATCAAGAAGAGCTAGAAGGTTCTCCTTCCTTCCACAGCTGTAGTTGGGGACATTTGCTTCTCCAGTGGAGAGCATGTCCAGCAAGGCATCTGAAGTGCGGAAAGTGCTCATATAGTTGTTATGGATGTTGTAGCCAAGTGTGAGATTGTGCAAGAGATGGGAATTCTTGTTGGCCAGTTGAATGTTGAAAATGAATACTAAGCAATAAAGAAATTTGTAAGAAGCCCTATTGAGAAAAAAAAAGTTATTATAATCAACAGGCACAACAAATACTTTTGTTAGATATAATATATATAATCCTCCACAAGCCTACTGAGCCTTAAATCAGCATTGATCCAAAAGCAATGATCAGTTACACAAATATGGAAATGGGCTGAGATACAGCAACTACAACTGATTCCACCACTACTTTAAATAAAATTCATTATTCAAGTGATAAATTAAGGATTGAACAGAGAGAGGAAAATAATTTGTAGCCCTTTCAGCTTTTTTTCAGACCCCTTTTTGAGTCTTTCACAAAATCAGAGGAAAAAGAGAAGTCATGGAAATCAAAATCATTCAGGAAATTAGACATACCCCGCAATATAGGAATAAATGAAAAATAAAAAACAGAAAAGAAGGAGAGTGTTAGAATGGAGGGAGTGCAACTCCATCACCCTGAATGACTTACGGATCATGGAAAAGAAACTGAAGAGAAGGAGCCACGTTGAAAAGCAACTTTGTATGCAATATTTCCTCTCCAGTGGTGACTATACTGATTAGATGGTCTCCTGGGCTGTAGTAGCTCCACGGTTTCCCATCCTGGTTCTCCAAACTCAGCGGGCATTTCATTCTCAGCTTCCCAGAGACTGGATGGGACAAAAGCAGCATCAGAGGCAGAAGCAGGAGGTCCATCATTCATGGGGTGAATTAATCAATCCCTTTCCTGTTTCTAAAGAAGAATTAGAAGAATTCAAAGGACTCTCACAAGTTGGAATATGATCCAGTTGCTTGCCTGATTCAAACACAGAGAAACATTCAGCTTCATCTGGAAGGGAGAGAGACATAGATTCAAGAGCACAGACTCTGCCTGTCCCCAAACTCCATATTTCTCTGCCCAAAGTCTCCCCTGGAAGATTCAGCCAAACAGCAGAGCTGAAACTTTTACCATAATTCTCTCTCTCAGGAGGGATCCCTGGATAATTCAGCTAGTTCTTGGATTCAAAGGTTGTTGGGAAATTCTCTGGAGGGAAGTGAAAGGGAAATAATCCTCATGTGATTCAAAATAACAGGAGCAGAGATTGAATTAAATCGGTCATCTAGAATTGAGACGTTTGGGAGCTTCATGCTTCAAAGTGGCCCCAGAGGGAATTCACGGCACCTGTGGCTGAAGAAATGTGACAATTCCCCCCAAAAGAGTTGGAGTTAAGAGTGAGGCTCATCTAAAGGCTAGATTCACTTTGGCAGCCCTTAAGACAGCTATAGGGACCCAATCCATAACAGACCGTCTACCTGGGAAGATCCAGGCCCCTTGGGTAAAAAGGCAAAATGGGATCTTTTGGCTCTCTGAATACAACTGGATCCCCCCCCCCCCACTGGATCCCGTCTGAAAGAGGGTCCTGTGATTTGGGGCTCAGCTTCATTGGGCTATTAGAAATGGTGTCTGCCCTTAAAAACCCAGGCAGAGAATTTCTCCCCTTTCTCTGCCCTTAAAAACCATCAAAGGAGACTTTGGCGCCCAGAAAAAGAGGTCTGGACCTGAGCAGCAAAAACACAGGGAGCTGACAGAGGGAGGTTGCCACAACAACAGCAACACACACACACACACAACCCCTCCCCACCCCCCCAGCATCTCAACACAAAGGGAATCGAACTGGAGGCTGAGCAAGAGCTGCGTCAGTGAGTCTTGCTCAGTCCTCTAGCTGAGTTGAGCTTCCATAGGAAGAGGCAGTCTACCTCAAAAGAGCCGGGCCCTCTGGGCCAAAAGGGGAGAAATTAGGAGCTTTGGGGGTCTTGGGCTGGCCTTGGGCTGGGTAGAAAAGGTGGAGGAGGGGGGCTTTGATAGGATCCCAAGGGAGGCCTCTCATCTCCTTGGGATTCTACTGGCTGGATGATGTCATCCCTCCAGCTCAACTATCAGTTAACTGTCAATCATCTGAGAGAAGATGGCTCTCATAGTCTTCTGGGCTCTTCCCAATTTTGTAGCAACTTCTCAGAGGGTTGGGAAATTTCAGGGGTGGGAACAGCCGTTTCTTGTCTTCTTAGGAAAGGGAAACTCTCCACAGGACAGTTTTATCTTTAATCCTTTATTGGCACTAAGAGCCTGGTTTGATTACATTCCATATGATTAGGATCACACAGCATCTTTAAGCAGTGGTGGGATTCAAATGTTTTGACAACCGGTTCTGTGGGCGTGGCGTATTTGGGGGCGTGGTTTGGTGGTTATGTGACCGGGTGGGCATGGCTATGTGTATAGGGACTACTCAGAGGGCTGAAAAAAGTGATTTCTGACTGGTCCTTGTACTTACGACTGTCCACACATTTATGCCTGTTGCAACATTCTTAACAACTGTGCCACTCATTTCACAATTGTGGTGCTTCCCTTCACCACGGTGACAAGACAGGGCGCAAAATGTAAAATGTGAGGACAGTTGTAAGTGTCAATTTCTCAGCCGCCCTGGCCCTGCTGTGAGCTCAGCCGAGCGATGTCTGGAGGCATCCAGGAACTGAGGGGGAATTTGGCTTTGCAGAGTGAGTGGGACCCTCTGTTGAAGAATGGAGGCTGACCCAGAGGCTCTGTGCAAACTCCCTTTTTCCTGTTGTCTGAATGGAGGAATTCAGCTGATCCTAGGCAGGGAGGGAAGTGGATGATGGGGCTCCGGCAGACTCTGATTGTGGAAGGAGTCTTTCCCAAAGAAACAGGGAAACCTGCTGTGTCCCAGGGCTGGGAGGGGGTCTGGTGCAGGGGTGGGTTCTAATTTTTGTACTACCGATTCTGTGGGCGTGGCTTGTTTGGTGGGCGTGGGCTTGGTGGCCATGTGACTGGGTGGGTGTGGCCAACTTGATGTCACTCACGTCAAAGGTTAGGGTTAGGCTGCCTGGCCTCTCCTCACCTCAAAGGCCTCAACGAGATACAATTTCCCTGTCTATTTATTTACTACTACTGAACATCCAAAATATACTATTTAATCCTATGTACTGTTGCAATTCGTCGGGTTCTCTCCTCGACCCGTAGGGTTCCCGCAGGAATGAATTGCTTGGATGTTAGAGACCCTCGCAAGGGTGCGTACCTAGGCACGGACTAGCCCGCTAAGGAAGACACAGGACACCATGGTTTCCTCGAGGCGAGAGAGCACAGTGGAGACTACGCACCTCTCTTTTATTAGGCAAAATTGTGGTTACCAAGAAGCAGTCTACATGTGATACAGGTTTAGCCATACATATTATGACAACAGCTGGCGGCTATACATATATGGTTATATGCTGCAAAACAGCTAGGGTTGCATATCTGTGCAATCATCTATTCCTATGCCAGTTTATTTTTTGCCCTGACAGTCTGCGGTTTGCCCTTTTAGCTTACCGCAGGCAGCGAAGCATATTTCAGTTTCCTGTAGCAATGAAGCATATCTTTGTCACCATCTCATATGTGCAGGTGTTAGCATATATCTATAACCATCTTTTAGCGCAGGGTTTTTCTTGTACAAGGTCCAACTCATAAGAGTCTGCTTGTACGTGCAGAAGCCTAAGATCATAATGGTTGCAGCATCTCCTCTGTTTTTATTTTTTTTAATGGCCCTCATGTTCGAGCTCAAAACAAGGCTCTTTTTCATCCTCTGTGTCAATGTTGATGGATCTGACCCAATAAAAATTGGAGGCTTCTATTTTAAAAGAACATCTTTTCTTTTTATTTTACAGATTGTTTTCATTGACAACTGTCAGCTGACAAGAGTTCCAAAAACAACAACAAGGACCAGCTATATATATATGCAGAGGGCGGGGATTAAGGTAAGTTGATGTCAGTGGGAGTGGTTAGGCTAATAAGTGGGAGTGACATATATGAAGAGAATGAGTTATATGATATAACAAAGTAATTGAAAGGCATTTAATTATGACAAATCCCCCTCTAAATGCCTGAACAGTTTTAACCACATTCAAGTTTTCAAAAGATTCAATGAGTGAACACATCGTTTAGAAGTGAGATAAGAGTGTTGTTTGCCATTTAAAGGTTTGGCCAAGATGTCAGCGGTTTGATCTTCGGTATTACAGTGAACAGTTTTAATAAAACCTATTTTAGATCATTGTCTCACATGTTTAAACTTTATATCTATATGTCTGGACCTTTGTCCAATAGCATCTGCCGTAGAAATATCGATAGCAGCCTTATTATCTTCATAAATTACGATTGGGTAAGATGGTTCTTTCCAAATACTTGTGAGTAGGTCATCAATCCAAGTAAGGCTATTAGCAGCTTTAGAAAAACATATATACTCCGCTTCAGCGGTCGAGGTGGATACTAGTATTTGTTTGCCAGTATACCAAAATATAGGAGAGTTGTTTAAAAAGAATATATATCCTGAAGTGCTTCTACGACTTTTTGAATCTCCAGCCCAATCAGCGTCAGCATAACAAGTGATGGTAGGTTGATTGATTTTTTCGGGTTCTAGATGTAAGTGGTGATCAGAAGTATGTTTGAGGTATCGCAACACTCTTTTAACAGCATCCCAGTGATAAGTTGTAGGTTTACCAACATGCCTTGATAGAAAATTGATAGGTAAGGCAATATCGGGCCTAGTCCAATTTGCTATATATAGTAGTGATCCAATTATGGATCTGTATAATGTGTTGTCTTTGAATTCAGGGTCATTGTTATACATGTTTTTTATAAAATCCGGTTGCATGGGAGATTCACAGATTTTTGCTTCAGTCATGTTGCACTTGATCAAGAGTTCGATAATTTTTTCTCTCTGAGATAACAGGAAACCCTTTGATGATCTGTTTATTTGAACCCCTAAGTATTTGTTAACAGTTCCAAGAGATTTTAAAGAGAAATGTTCCCCTAATCTATTAGCGAAGTCAGTGCATTTGTCTTTGTTTTTGCTGATAAATAGAATGTCGTCTACATAAACAAGGATGTATTCTGGAAAATCCCCGTCTTGTCTGGTGAAAAAACAAAGGTCGGCTGGAGTGGTGGTGAACCCCATTGATTTAAGAGCGTTAGCTAGACAATCATACCAACGTTTTCCAGACTGTTTCAGTCCATACAGGCTTTTGTTAAGGAGCCATGTCTCTCCCTTATTGATGTCTTTATAATGAGGAGCTTTGACATAAATCTCTTTGTCCAGATTGGCATGCAAATATGCCGTTTGTACATCAAATTGGTGGACTTCTAGGTCTAATATAGATGCAATCACCAGGGCACATTTGGCACTTTCTGCTCTCACAGTAGGAGAGTAGGTATCGGAGTAGTCCTCAGGGAATTTCTGGGCAAAACCTTGGGCTACAAGTCGTGCTTTGTATAATGTTTTGCCCCCCTCTAGATTTTTAATTTTGAAAATCCATCTGGTACCAATAGGAGTTTTACCGTCTGGTACATTGGTCGGGGTAAATACATTTAGTCTTTTTAGGCTGTTCATTTCATTATCAATGGCAGATTCCCATTTTTGCCTTTCATCGTAGGGTAGTTTTATTATATCTTCATAAGAATTAGGTGTAATGTTATTTGATTGTACGTGTAGGATGTAATCTTCTAATTTTTGGGGTGGCTGGTTTCTAGATGTCCTAATTGGTCTGTTTATAATGGAGTCTGAATCGTGCATAAATCTAGCCTCTTTTTGAGTGATTGAATCTATTTTTATTTTGGGATGTTCTCCTTTCCACTCCTTTATTTTGATTTCTTTATGGTTGGGTTTAATATCTTTTTTCTTTTTGTATTCTGGGTTACTTTGATGACAGGAATTTTGGATGTCTAAATTTGCTTTTTGTTTATGGTGTATTTCATTTAGGTGTATCTTGGACCAGTTTGTGTTTTCGTGAAATACTGCAGATCTGGAAATGATAAATTTGTTATGGTTGTCTACAAATCTGTACCCTTTTGTGCCGGGTTCATAACCCATAAACCTTAATTTTCTTGATACCTTGTCTCCTTTATGTCTTAGTGATTTCGGTATATGTACATCGGCGGTGACACCGAATATATGTAGATGGGAAATTTGGGGTCTTTTTTTGTATAAGAGCTCATATGGGGTTTTGTTTAATACGCTAGACCAGGTTCTATTCAGTGTATAGTTTGAATATACCAGGGCTTCAGACCAGATATGCTGACCAATACCTGCATCCTCCAGCGTGCATCTTATCATCGTTTGTAGCGTTGAGTTCCGTCTTTCTGATCCTCCATTTTGAAAAGCTGAAAAAGGATTAGTTTTAAAGTGTAATATGCCTTTGGATCTTATCCAATTCGTGAATTCCTTAGATAGGAATTCAGACCCCCTATCAGTCATTATTTTCTTTATGCGAATGTTGTGTTGTGTTTCTATCATGGTGTAAAAATCTTTAAATTTCTGGAAAGTTTCATCTTTACGTTTCATAGTGTAAACAAATCCATAGCGACTGTAGTTGTCTACTATCGTTAAAAAGAATCGCTTTTTCTATAGTCCTCTTGCCTTATAGCTATTCCAGTCAAGGAGTTCGAGTCCCGTATTGCATTAAGTAAGACTTCTAAAGTTAGGATAAATAATAGCGGGGATAATGGACAACCTTGTCTGGTGCCTTTTTGTATGTTGAAATTCGATGTTAAACATCCATTGATAATAAGTTGTGCATTTTGCTCTTGATAAATTGCACCAATCGCTTGTATAAACCGCTCCCCCAAATCCATTTTTTCCAAAGTCTTAAATATAAAAATCCAATTCACTCGATCAAAGGCTTTTTCCGCATCCAAAAAAACCCAGCGCTGCAGAGATCTGTTTATTCTTATCTAGATAGTCCATTAAGTCTATGACTTGCCTGACATTGTCTTTCAATTCCAAATCCTCTTCCAGTTCAAAAAAAGCTTGTGGTAATTTAATCCCTAATTTGGCCGTAGTTTTTTTTATCAATTTTAGGTTGGATTACTCCATTCCAGTCACCCATTATTATAATAGTTGAATAGTTCCATTCCAAAATTTTTAAATGAAGCAACTTATAAAAATTTTCCTGCTGCTGATTTGGAGCATATATTCCGACCAACAAAATTGGTCCATTATCTGTAATGATTTCAATTGCAATATGTCTTCCATCTTTATCTATTTCTATAGTTTTAGCTACAAGTCTTTTATTTATATATATCACCACTCCATTCTTCTTTTCCAAATTTGAAGCACCAAATTGCGTTCCCAATCTTGAATTTGTCAAATATTTCTGATCTTGCAATTTTATGTGCATCTCCTGTAAGCAAATAACATCATTGTGAAATTGTTTCAAATAATGAAATATCTTCCTTCTTTTTTGTGGAGAGTTCAGTCCATTAACATTCCAAGACAAAAATTTAAGTGCCATTTGACCCTGTCTGAAGTTTTGAGAGCATTTGTTGAAGACTCTTTTCTGCAGTAGTAGTCTTCGGTTTAGCTCCTCCCATGACTTCAGCTTGTTGCTTATCTTTGATTCTTTTTTCACTCTGTGGCTTAATATATTCTTGCTGCTGTTCCCTCATTTGTTTAGACATTGCTCTGGTAATGCGTTGCTCTTCCATTCTAGATGTTGTCAATTCAAGAGCCATCGCCTCCTCTGTGATAGTTTTGGACATTTCTTCCAAAGGAGAAGCTTCAAATGGTGCAAAAGGGTCAACCACAACACCACCTACTGCTCCCATTACCTCTCTTGCCTCCTTTTGCGACTGCCTTATTTGTTCTTCAGTTTCTTGATCAAGCTCAGCTTGTAGTTGGGTTTCCTTATCTATTGGTGAAGATGTGCGTGGAGGAGGAGAGCCCGCTTTCAAAACGTTATAATAAAATTCTTCTGCTTTTTCAATAGTATTAAGGCGGTATCTCACTCCTCGCAACCTCAGTATTACACCTATTGGAGCATCCCACCTGAATTGTATATTCTGTCTTTTCAATTCTGCCACCAAAAATCCAAAATCCTTTCTATCTCTTAACATCTTGGGTGGTAATTCTTTAAAAACTCCAATCTCACTTCCATCAACTTGAACAGTAGTAACAAAGGAATTTTGCAAAATTTCATTTCTCATTCTTCTGTCTGTAAAATATATCACCACATCTCTAGGCAGTTGCCTTTGTACCGCCACATGAGAATTGACTCTGTACACCTTGTCAATCTTGCACCGGACCACATCTGGGTCTACTTTCAACATAGCTGCCAAAGCCTCTGCACAAATTTTCCTAAGATCTTCCCTTGTGTTCTCTTTCACACCTCTCAGTCTAATGGCATATTCCATTGAGCAAAATTGCATCATAGTAATCTAATTTTGCATTTTTTGTGTAACTTCTTCAATTTCAGTCATTCTTGAATCAGAGGCTCTGAATTTAGTCTCCATCTCTGAGGCAAGGTTATCCACTTTTTTATCAATCTGCAACACTACCTCAGACAGGCCTTTAGCAACTGTTTGAATATCCTGTTTAATTGCTTCATATTTCTCTTGAACAATTCCCTTGACCTCCTGCTCTGATCTTTGAATTTCTTTAATGATGCGGTCATAGTAGCTTTCTTCCTTTGTCTGAGTTTGCAGCTGCACTGTTTGAGGCTGCTTCTGCTTATGAGTGGGGGAATCCCCCCCTGCTTGCTTTGTTGCCATTTTGCCTCTTACAGATCTTCCTTTTCCACAAATTCTAACAACTTTTCCCAAAAGATTCTCCAGATTCAGTCAGGTCTAAAACAATCACTTGATACTTTTTTCTTTTTTTCTTTTATTTTTTGCTATTTTTCTTTTCCTTCCAGCCAGATTTGTAACTAATAGAATGTAACCAGATACGCATTTGCAGATGATCTGGTTGTTACCCTATCACAACCTATGAACTCAATAATCCAGATGAAAGATATTATAGAAGATTATGGCATGGTATCTGGTTTTAGGCTGAACCAGAAAAAAACTAAAATGATTGTTAAAAATTTGACAGAGAGCAAAAAAAAAAAGGAACTGGAAAGAATGGCAGGTTTTGAAATTGTCTCAAAGTTCAAATATTTGGGAGTACAAATCACAGACTCAAATGTTAAACTGTTTCAAAATAATTATGAGGTTCTGTGGCAAAAAATACAAAAAGACATGCAAAATTGGAAGAAACTGCAGTTATCATTGCTTGGAAGAATATCAGCAGTAAAGATGAATGTTTTACCTAGATTTATCTTCTTGTTTCAAATGATACCGGTGCTTAAATCAGATAAACCATTGCTAGAATGGCAAAAAGGACTGAACAAATATATTTGGAATGATAAAAAACCAAGAGTTAAACTGAAAATAATGCAAGATACTCGTGAGAGAGGTGGTCTTAAACTTCCAAACCTTCGATTATACTATGAAGCAACTGCATTGATACAATTAAGTGATTGGTTTGGGAAAACTAAGACTGAATTGTTGAACATAGAAAGTCATGACCTTGTTTGGGGATGGCATGCATATCTGTTTTATGATAATAAAGTGGACAAAGTGTTTAATAGTCATCTACTTAGAAGTGCCTTGTTGAGAGTCTGGAGGAAGCACCGAATTAATTGGGATTATAAGATTCCGTTCTGGCTGGATCTTGCTGATACCATGTGGAATACAAATATTAAGTCACTCGGGGGTTTCTTATACAAGGAGTTACTTTACTTTGAAGAGGGCAGGTGGCGACTGAAGACTTTGGATATGCTGTTGGAAGAAGGGAAATCGTTGACTTGGTTGCAGTACAATCAATTACAGATGAGATGGAAAGAAGATCAACAAACTGGTTTAATGGAATATGAAGTAGAATTGGTTGAACAGATTAAGCAGACAGGTCCAATGCATATTAAGAGAGTTTATAATGTTCTGTTAGAAAGGGATTCAGAAAATGAGTTAGTTAAAGATTGTATGATTAAATGGGCACAAAATTTCTCTCAACCAGTTATGATGGAAACATGGGAAAAAATATGGGTTCAGAATGTTAAGTTTACACAGTCACAAAATTTACGAGAAAATTTTTATAAAATGTTTTATCGATGGCATCTAGACCCCAAGAAACTGTCTTGTATGTACCCTAATGTGCAGCCAAAGTGTTGGAGATGTGATTGTTTAGATGCTACATATTATCATATATGGTGGACTTGCAAAAAGGTGAGGGCCTTTTGGATAAAAATCTGGTGGGTTATGCAAAATGTTTTAAAGAAAAAAATACAATTTTCTCCGCAATTTTTCTTATTGGGTATAATTAAAGATTTTACATTGGGTGAAACAAAACTGATTTTGTATATGGTGACAGCAGCTAGGTTGTTGATTGCCCAATATTGGAAGAGTGATATTTTACCGACTGTTGACCAATGGACTCAGAAGATGGCTGGATTTGCAGAAATGGCGAAGATTTCAGCTTTTTTAAAAGATCAGATGCATGAGAAGTATATACAGGAATGGAAATTATGGATTGAGTATGTACAGAATAAGTATCAGACTAGAAAATATTATGTCGCTTTTAGCTGAGAAGGATTGACGATTATGTTAGTAAATATAGAAAAAAAAGATATGGAAGGTTGAATAACATATATATTGTTTGGGAATATTAGCATTGCATAT
>WNWU01009575.1:0-12915 GCA_012654045.1 Ptyas mucosa | reverse complement strand
ATCTAGACACTCACATCTCCAACATTTTGGTTGAACGTTAGGGTACACACAAGACAATTTCTTGGGATCTAAATGCCATCCGTAAAACATTTTATAAAATTTTTCTCACAAATTTTGTGACTGTGTAAATTTAACATTCTGGACCCATATTTTTTCCCATGTTTCCATCATAACTGGTTGAGAAAAATTCTGTGCCCATTTAATCATACAATCTTTAACTAACTCATTTTCTGAATCCCTTTCTAACAAAACATTATAAACTCTCTTAATATGCATTGGACCTATCTCTTTTATCTATCTAACCAATTCTACTTCATATTCCATTAAACCAGTTTGTTGATCTTCTTTCCATCTCATCTGCAATTGATTGTACTGCAACCAAGTCAAAGAAATCCCTTCTTCCAACAGGATGTCCAAAGTCTTCAACCGCCATCTGCCCCCTTCAGGATAAAGTACCGTATATATTCGTGTATAAGCCGACCCGCATATAAGCCGACCTCCCCAATTTTATCCCCCAAAACTGGGAAAACTTGTTGACTCACGTATAAGCCGGGGGTGGAAAATGCAGCGGCTACTGGTAAATTTCAAAATAAAAAAAGACTGGTCAAAAGTGCGAGGACCTGTCAGAAATCACTTTTTTCAGCCCTCTGGGTAGTCCTTTTGTGCACATGGACTACTCAGAGGGCTGAAAAAGTAATTTTTGACTGGTCCTCGCACTTGTGACCAGTCCTCAAACTTACGACTGTCCTCACATTTTACGTTTTTGCCCTATCTTGTCACCATGGTGAAGAGAAGCAGTTGTGAAATGTGACATGGTTTTAAGAATGCTGCACGGGCATAAATGTGAGGATGGTCATAAGTGTGAGGACCAGTCAGAAGTTCGAGAACTGGTCACAAGTGCGAGGACCAGTCAAAAATAACTTTTTCAGCCCTCTGAGGAGTCCATGTGCATAAAAGGAGAGGGAGGAAGAGAGGAGGAGAAGAAGAAAGGAAGAGGAAGTAGGGAGGAGAAGAAGGGGGGGAAGAGAAAGTAAGAAGGAAAGAAAAGAGGTGGTAGGTTTGAGGAGAAAGATTGCTGTACAATAAAAAAGATGAAAGGGAAGAAAACCAACCCCAAACACATATAAAGATATTAAGATAAAGAATGAATTGTTAAACTTTAAAGAATAAAAGAGAACAAATATGAATAAATAGCAATAATTAGAAACACACATACAAACATACAATGTATTTTCTTTGAATATTGAATATTCCAATTATTTCCATGCAATCCAATTTCTTACAAATCAATTAATTATATTTACCAATAATAATAAACAAAATAATTTCCCCCAATATTCTTCCAAACCACAACTTAACCATTTCTGCTTTCAACACAATATACAATTAATAATATCTCAATTATTACAATTCCCTATTTAAATAGAGCTTTTTTTTCTTTTGTGTTTTAAAATCTTGAAAATCTCTTTTGCAATTTGCCATAAATTTCCCATTGTTTGCACCAACCTTTTTTGATGAGGAAAAAGAAAAGACATCTGCCTTAGCAAACAGCAAAGCCAACAAGCTATTTTACTTTCGCTTTGGGTTTCAGCAGAAGGAGGAAAAAAATGTGCTTTTTGCAGAAGGCACCTTTTTAAAAAAAAATGTGCTCTTTGCAGCAGGCACCTTTTTGCAGCCGGCACCAATCTTCTCATTTGTTTTCTTTTAACCCTGATCAGCTGTAGGGGGGGCCTTTGAAGCCCCATGGCAAGAATTTAAAGTGTTTTTTCCCCCTCTAGCCATCAGCTGGAACTCAGGAGGCAGTCCCAATAGATTGGGAGTGGGCGGGGTAAGCAAACCCCGTTCTCCTGCTGTTTCCTAGCTTGCAGGGAAAGTCATTTTTTTCGTGACCCGTGTATAAGCCGAGGGGCCGTTTTTCAGGCTGAAAAACGGGCTGAAAAACTCAGCTTATACGCGAGTATATACGGTAGCTCTTTATATAAAAAACCCCGAGTGACTTAATATTTGTATTCCACATGGTATCAGCAAGATCCAGCCAAAACGGAATCTTATAATCCCACTTGGTTCGGTGCTTCTTCCATATTCTCATCAAGGCATTTCTAAGTAGATGACTATTAAACACTTTATCCACTTTATTGTCATAAAATAAATATGCATGCCATCCCCAAACAAGGTCATGACTTTCTATGTTCAACAGTTCAGTCTTGGTTTTTCCAAACCAATCACTTATTTGTGTCAATGCTACTGCTTCATAATATAATTGAAGGTTTGGAAGTTTAAGACCACCCCTCTCCCGAGTATCTTGCATTATTTTCAGTTTCACTCTCGGCTTTTTTTCATTCCAAACAAATTTATTCACTCCTTTTTGCCATTCTAGCAGTGGTTTGTCTGACTTGAGCACCGATATCATTTGAAATAAGAAAATAAATCTAGGTAAAACATTCATTTTTACTGCTGATATTCTTCCAAGTAAAGATAACTGCAGTTTCTTCCAAGTTTGCATATCTTTTTGTATCTTTTGCCACAGAACCTCATAATTGTTTTGAAACAGTTTTGTATTTGAGTCTGCGATTTGTACTCCTAAATATTTGACCTTTGAAACAATTTCGAAACCTGCCGTTCTTTCCAGTTCCTTTTTCTTGCTCTCTGTCAAATTTTTAACAATCATTTTAGTTTTTTTCTGATTCAGTCTAAAACCAGATACCATGCCATAATCTTCTATAATATCCTTCATCTGGATTATTGATTTCATCGGCTGTGATAGGGTAACAACCAGATCATCTGCAAATGCCCTAGTTCTATAGTCCCCTTGCCTTATGGCTATTCCATTCAAAGATTTCGAATCCCGTATTGCATTCAATAAGACTTCTAGAGTTAAAATAAATAATAGTGGGGATAGTGGACAACCTTGTCTTGTACCTTTTTGTATATTAAAATTTGATGTTAAACATCCATTAATAATAAGTTGTGCAGATTGCTCATGGTAAATTGCTCCAATCGCTTGTATAAACCACTCCCCCAAATCCATTTTTTCCAAAGTCTTAATTATAAAATTCCAGTTCACTCGATCAAAGGCTTTTTCCGCATCCAAAAAAACCAGCACTGCAGAGATCTGTTTATTCTTATCTAGATAGTCCAATAAATCTATAATTTGCCTGACATTCTCCTTCATATATCTGCCTTCAATAAATCCCGCTTGATCATGATGAATTACCTTTTGAATAACTGGCATCAATCTGTTGGCCAATACTTTCGCAAAAATTTTATAATCTGTATTTAAAAGAGATATTGGTCTATAATTTTCTGGTTTCTTAGGACCTGATTCTTCTTTTGGTATCAATGAGACAAAGGCTGTTTTCCACGAGGAAGGTATCTTACCTCCTAATTGTATATTACGAAATAAGTCTTTAAGATGCTCAATCATTTCCTCTTGTAAAGTTTTATAATAAACTGCGGTTAGGCCATCTGTCCCTGGAGCTTTAGCTGTTTTCAGTTGTTTTATGGCAAATCTAATCTCCTCAACTGTTATCAATTGTTCCAAATTTTCCTTTTGAACTGATGAAACCTTTGAAACTCTCTTTTCTTCTAGATATTTGTCTATAAAACTGTTCTGTATATTATCTTTAGCATATAACTTGGTATAATAGTCCAAAAAGGCCTTTTTAATTAATTCTTGTTGATAAATTTCTTTACCGGCATACTCAGTACTATCAATAATTCGTGTAGTTGATTGTTTCCTCAAAGTATAAGCCAACCATCTGCCCGGTTTGTTAGCGTTAGTAAAAGTATTATGCTTTGCAAATTGTAAATTAGTTGCCGCTTGATCTACTATAAGCATTTGAAATTGATCCTTCAAAAGTTTTATAACTGTTTGCAATTTTCCATATGCTGGTTTTTGTATCAATTGTTGTTCTTTCTTCTTTATCTCACTTTCCAACTCTAGTCTCTTTTTCTGCTGGTTCTGTCTATGTTTAGAGTTCATTTGAATTAGTACTCCCCGCATATATGCTTTGCCTGTATTCCAGACTATTTCAATAGGGGTACCTTTATTCAAGTTCAATTTAAAGAACTCCTTTAAATGTTTTTTAAGTTCAGTTATATTTTTTTCATATCTAAATAAATTTTCATTTAGTCTCCAGGATCTTCTTACTCTTTTACCCATCTCAATTTCCATCCAGACCAGACTATGGTCAGTCAGAGTCCTAGGAAATATCTTTGTCTTCTTTACTTTGGGAAGTAAATCAGTAGTTAACAAAAAAAAAAAAAATCTATCCTGGAAAAGGATTTGTGCCTGTCCGAGTAGAAAGTAAAGTTCAATTCGTTTGGGTTGTGAACTCTCCAAATATTTTTCAATTCCAAATCCTCTTGCATTTCAAAAAAGGCTTGTGGTAACTTAATCCCTAATTTAGCTGTACTTTTTTTATCTTTTTTAGGTTGAATTACTCCATTCCAGTCCCCCATTATTGTAATAGTTGCATAATTCCATTCCAAAGTTTTTAAATGAAGCATCTTATAAAAATTTTCCTGTTGCTGGTTTGGAGCATATATTCTGACCAACAAAGTTGGGCCATTATCTGTAATAAGTTCAATTGCAATATATCTTCCACAGTCATCTGTTTCTATAATTTTAGCTGAAAGTCTTTTATTTATATAAATCACCACACCATTCTTCTTTTCCGAATTTGAGGCAACAAATTGCATTCCCAATCTTGAATTTATCAAATATTTCTGATCTTGCAGTTTTATATGAGTTTCTTGCAAACAAATAACATCATTATGAAATTGCTTCAAATAGTGAAATACCTTCCTTCTTTTTTGTGGAGAGTTCAATCCATTAACATTCCAAGAAAAAAATTTAAGTGCCATTTGATCCAGTCTGAAGTTTTGAGAGCAATTGCTGAAGATTCTTTTCCACAGAAGTAATCTTCGGTTTAGCTCCTCCCATGACTTCAGCTTGCTGCTTTCCTTTAGCTCTCTTTTCTCGTTGTGGTTTGTATTGTTCCTGTTGCTGTGCTTCCTTCATTTGTCTAGACATCACTCTAGTTATGCGTTGCTCTTCCAATTTAGATGTTCTCAATTCAAGATCCAACGCCTCCTTTGTAATAGTTTTAGATGTTTCTTCCAAAGGAGAAATTTCAAGTGGTGCAAAAGGATCAACCACAACACCACCTACAGCTCCCTGTGCCTCTCTTGCCTCCTTTTGCGACTGCTTTATATGTGCTTCAGTTTCTTGATCAAACTCAGCTTGTAATTGAGCATCCTTATCTATTGGTGAAGATGTACGTGGAGGAGGAGAACCCGCTTTCAAAACATTATAGTAAAATTCTTCTGCTTTTGCAATAGTATTAAGGCGATATCTTACTCCTTGTATCCTCAATATTATACCTATTGGAGCATCCCATCTGAATTGTATATTCTGTTTTTTCAGTTCTGCCACCAGAAATCCAAAATCCTTTCTATCTCTTAACATTTTAGGTGGTAATTCTTTGAAAACTCCAATCTCAACTCCATCAACTAAAACAGCAGTGACAAATGAATTTTGCAAAATATCATTTCTTATTCTCCTATCTGTAAAATATATCACCACATCTCTGGGCAATTGTCTTTGTACTGCCACACGAGAATTAACTCTGTACGCCTTGTCAATCTTGCACAAGACTTCACCAGGTTCTACCTTCAACAAAACTGCTAAAGCATCAGCACAAATTTTTCTGAGATCTTCCCTGCTGTTCTCTTTTACACCTCTGAGTCTAATAGCAAATTCCATTGATCGAAATTGCATCATAGTAATCTCATTTTCAATTTTTTGTGTTATTTCTTCAACTTCAGCAATTCTTGAGTCAGATACTTTAAATTTAGTCTCCACCTCTGAGGTAAGATTATCCACTTTTTTATCAATCTGCAACACTACCTCAGACAGGCCTTTAACAACTGTTTGAATATCTTTATTAACTGCTTCATATTTTTCTTGAATAATTCCTTTAACCTCCTGTTCTGATCTCTTAATTTCTTTGATAATAAGGTCATGAAAGCCTTCTTCCTTTGCCTGAATTTGCAGCTGTGCTGTTTGAGGCTGCTTCTGTTTGTGAGTGGGGGAATCCCCCCCGCTTGCTTTGTTGCCATTTTGCCTCTTAAAGATCTTCCTTTTCCACAAATTCTAGCAACTTTTCCCAAAAGTTTCTCCAGATTCAATCAGGTCTGTAACAGTCAGTTACTATTTTTATTTTATTTTTTGTTACTTTTCTCCCTCTTCCAGCCGGATTTGTTACTTTAAAATGTAGCCAAATACACAAGTCAAATTACTTTCGCTTTCAGCTGCTCTCTGCTGAAAGCAAGCACCATTTTTTTTCCTTTCTCAGTCCCAAATTCCTTTGACTTTAAAACTCTTTCAAATATTTCACAAGGCTTTTAATACTTGCTATTTAGCAGGAAGTCTCAATTCTTCTTTATTATTGCTTGGTGTTAATCAATAAAAGTTATTTATAAATAACTTTTGAACAATGTATGCAGACGGGATTAGCCAGGAGGACTCAAATTTGCAAGTATTTGACTTAACTTCTTTTTGACTGTGGATTGCCTCTTTCGGAAGTTATAATTTAAAAGGAAACAAAATGGCAATTGAGGCTTGAGTGGGTGTGAAAAGTGAAAGTTATCTGAGCACCGGCAGAGCCTCAAATGACTGTTCTGTGGCTTTTATGCTAAAGAAATGCTAGAAGGAGGATTTTTCCAAGAATTGTTTGTTGGAATTTAAGAAAAGATTTGGACTATTTGGCTGCTATTTAATTAAAATTAAAACTTAAAGACAAGTAAGGGAAGAAGGAAAGAAAGAAAGTAGCAGAAGGAGGAGGAAGGAAACAAACTCCCATCAAAAGGCTACAAAACCCCCCTCAGTTAAAACAGTTCTAGCAAAAGCTACATCTAGTGCTGGAAGTTCTCCTGCACATGTGTCTAAAGTACAGGAGACACAGACACAGACTTTAACAATTGAAATGATACAGCAGGTTATTCAAGGAGCTTTGAGTGCCACAGAGGATAAACTTACAGCTGTACTTGACAATAGAATTCAAACTGTGGTAGATGATCTTACTGCAGTGATAGACACTAAAATTCAAGTAGTTACAGAAGAATTGGCAGCACGAAATGTTGATATCAGTGAAGACATACTTTTTGCATTTAAGGGGCTAGCTGCTCAAGCTGAAAATCTTGATTGTAAGATAGAAGAGGTTAAGGAAACTACTGAAATTTTGAGCAGCAAGCTTGACATGGCTCAGCAGAGAATTGAGAGATCAGAAATGGATGTGACTTTTTTACAATACAGAGAAATGGAGTATGCAGTGAGAATCAGAGGGATGAAAGAAAACAAACAAGAAAACCTGAGGGAGAGGATGGGAGAACCACTGGCACAGTTGATGGGGATACCAAAAAGCAAATTGATTTGGCAAATTGACAAAATTTTTAGAGTTAACTCTTGGGTGGCCAGGCAGAAAAAATTACCCAGAGATATAGTAATATATTTTACTACAAGAAATGTGCATAATGATGTTTTGCAAGCAACCTACAAAAAAAAGTTAGAAGTGGAAGGACAAGAAGTGATGACAATGAAGGAAATTCCCCCAAAAATGTTAAGAGCCAGAAGAGAATATTCTTTCCTGGTGGAGGAGTTGAAAAACCGTCAGTTACAATATAGATGGGATATTCCAGCTGGTTTGGTGGTGAATCTTTCTGGAGAAAGATACAGGCTTAATACGATTGCTAAAGCAAAGGATTTCTACGTGAATGTTTTAAAGGCTGGAAGGCCAAAATCTCCTGAAATCAAAGACAAACAAACAAACAGTTGAAGAGAGACCACAGGAAGAATTGTTATCTATTGCCCAGGGGGGAATTTCAGCAAGTCAAGAAGATTTTCTTCAAGTCCTGGTAGATGTGAGTGAGGAATTACCTAAGGAGCAAAGAATGACTAGAGTGGCCACAGCAAAACGTAAGGAGGAGTTAAAAATTCAACAACTACAGTTTGCAAGTCGAGAACTTGCCAAAACAGAAGCAGTGGGAGGAGCTAGACCGAAAAGTCGGTTAGCGTTGGAAAATCAGCAAATGCTCCAGAGGCTTTAGAAATTTAAGCATGGGAACTAGGTTCCTAACCTGGAATGTGAATGGTTTGAATTCCCCACAGAACAGGAGGAAGATATTTACGTATCTTAAACAATTTAAGAATGATATAATATGCTTACAAGAGACTCATATCAGAATACAAGATCAAAAATATTTAATAAATACAAGATTGGGTATGCATTATGTTGCAGCAGCACCGGATTAAAAAAAAGGCATAGTTATCTACCTGAAGAAGGACTTAATTGCTAAACTAATTGAAGCAGATGAACAAGGTAGATTTCTGGCAATCGAAGTTTTGATAAAAGGTGAAAAAACTTTAATAGTAGGAGTTTATGCACCCAATCAGCAACAGGAGAACTTTTACAAATTTTTACACTCAAAAATGACTAACTGGAATTATAAAACATGTATTTTGCTTGGAGACTGGAATGGAGTCATAGATGCTAAAAAAGATAAGCTAGGACCAAAACAAAGTTTTACTACAAGAGCCAAATTGCCAAGATCCTTCTTTGAGTTGGTGGAGGAATGGGAGTTGAAAGATATTTGGCGAGATAGAAACCCAACAGATAAAGACTTTACCTTCTTCTCAGATAGGCATCAGTCCTTTTCGAGGATAGATTTTATTTTAATATCCAATGATCTTTTCCCTAGGGTGAAGAAAACTAAGATTTTTCCAAGAACATTGACGGATCATAGTCCTGTATGGGTTGAAATAGATTATGGTAATGGACCGAAGAGGTCCTGGAGAGTAAATGAAAATTTATTTAGATTTGGGGAAAATATTATGGAGTGTAAGAAGTTTTTGAAAGAGTATTTTGTTATGAACATGCAAAAGGGTACCCCAATGGAAATGGTGTGGGATGCAAGTAAAGCTTATATGCGGGGTGTTCTGATATATTTGAATAATAAATTTAGGAAAAAGCAAGGGGAAAAAAGAAGGGTGTTAGAAGAGGAAATAAAGGAAAAAGAACAACTTTTGTTAAAAAACCCAAGGGATAATAAAGTTAAAGAGGTTATTAACTTGCTGAAAGAACAATTTAAAATGTTGATAGCAGACCAAACTGCGACCAATTTACAGTATGCCAAGTATAATACATTTTGTAATGCTAACAAACCTGGAAGATGGTTGGCTTATATACTTAGAAAGAGAAAAAGTCAAAGAATAATTGAGAAAATAAAATATAAAGGTAAAGAGGTCATTCAGCAAGAATTGATTAAGAAATCTTTTACAGAATATTATTCAGGATTATATAAGGCAGATAAAATTCAGGATATGGATATAGACAGATATCTTCAGAAACAGAACATTAAGATAGTCTCGCAAGAACAAAGGGATACTTTAACTCAATTAATTACATCAGCTGAAATCATGTCTGCAATTAAAGAATTAAAGATGGGCAAGGCTCCAGGAACGGATGGCCTGACGGTGGTTTATTATAAAAATTTGCATGAAGAGATGGTTGAACCAATGAAAGAATTATTTAATAAAATACAACAGGGAGGGGAGGTCCCTCCCTCTTGGAAGACAGCTTTTATATCTTTAATACCAAAGGAGGGCCAGGATCATACAGATCCCAAAAATTATAGGCCTATATCATTGTTAAATACTGATTATAAGATATTTGCCAAGGTGTTGGCAAATAGATTAATGAGAGTAATGCAACAAATGATACATTATGATCAAACAGGTTTTATAAGTGGCAGACAGATGAAAAGTAACGTAAGACATATTGTTAATGTATTGGAATATTTGGGAAGGAACAACCAAGTCCCTGCGGGGATAATATTTTTAGATGCTGAAAAAGCATTTGATCGATTGAATTGGCAGTTTTTATTAAGATTAATGGAAAGAATGAAGTTTGGAGATAATTTTATACAATCAATAAAGGCAATATATCAGAAACAAACAGCACAAATAATAGTTAATGGAGGCTTAACTGATAATTTTTTAATAGAAAAAGGTACTCGGCAAGGATGCCCCTTGTCTCCATTATTATTTATTTTATCATTGGAAATATTGCTGAATAATATACGAGATTCAGAAGGAATAAAGGGAATTCAGATTAGACAACATGAATATAAGTTACGTGCATTCGCAGATGACCTGGTTGTTACCTTAACCCAACCATTACAATCTATTAAAGTATTAATGGATACAATTAAAGACTATGGATTAATATCTGGCTTCAAAACAAATGCAGCCAAAACAAAGATAATACCAAAAATATGACTGTTAAACAAAAACAAGAGATGGGGAGTGAAACAGGATTTGAAGTAGTTAAAAAGGTCAAGTATTTAGGTATAAATATCCTGACAACCAATTCTAAATTATATCATCACAACTATGAATTACTGTGGCAAAAGATGCAATTAGAGATCCAGAGTTGGCGAAAGTTACAACTGTCACTGTTAGGAAGGATAGCTGGACTTCCGGTGGGATCGCGACATCGCCAGACGCTTCTTTTTGAAGCGCCAACCCAGGGCTCCGTAGAACCGCAAGAACAGCGACTATCAGCTGTCTTGCGGTTTGGAAACTTTCCTCCCGGTAAGAGGGGGGAAAGTGAGTAGACGGGTGGGGTAGAGCTCCCTGAGAGTGCCAGATTTTACCCATAATCTGGCGCTCGAAGACGAGAGCTCCCCGTTAAGCCTGTCAGTACTCCGGACCCTGGATGTCTCTGCTTTGCAGAGCTAGATGTCATTACCATCCCAGCAACCAACTTTAAACAAATACTTTTTGAATCAAGCTGGCGGAGCATAAGCAGCATGAATAAAACAGCAAGTATTTTCTTTTTTTTAACTCCAAATATTTACCTTCTTTAAAAGATTTTCCTTAAGCTGAAAGTGAAAGCAAGATGGCGTTTGAGTTTCAATGGGGCGTGAAGAAGTGAAAGTTAAAAGTAATTATTGACAAGCCCCTGTTTGAAACGTAAAACTCTTTTTTGAAAAGTGGATGAAACAAGAAAGGAAGTAATAATAATAATTGAAGCAGTAATATAAATTACAAATTGCAAAGGGTCTTTTTTTCTCTTTTTGATACTTTTTTTTTCTTTCCTGTCCTTTTGGAAGGGAAGGAAGAAGGGGGGCAAGATGGCTGGTCTTTTTGAAAGCAAAGAAAGCAAAGAAGGGTTAATTAACCCTCAGATATGGTCTGATTTTGAGGAAGCTTGGAGCTCAATTACCTCTGCTTTATTGGAAAAAATTGATACTATATTTCAAGCTTCTCAAGCTGGAAACAATGAAATACATGGAAATACTGAGTTGCAATCTAGCAGTGGGGGATTGAATGAAGAGTTGGGAGATGGAAAAGAACAACAACAGACTATAGCAGTTTTTATTGAGGAGAGAAAGATGGATGCTGTGCAGAATAAGGAGCAAGAAATTTTGGAAGCTGATGAGACTTTGGTTACACGAATCTTTTCTTATAAAATCCAACCTGTATTTAAAGAGCTGTTTCCAGAAGAAGTTATATTTCTGCAAAAATTTTATAATATGCAATCCCAAAAAATGCAAAATTTTACTGGAGTTAAAAAAGGCAAAGGGATCAAAGTTAAGAAAAAAGTTCGTAAAAAGGAAAAGAAGAAAGACTGGAGATATGGAAAATAACCCTGCTTGATGAGATGATGGTCCTTAAAAAGTATTGTTTAAGTGTTTAAAGATTTTGAATTTTTGGAATTTAACTAAGTGATGAGCGACGATGAGGAGGTAACCTACAGCTGTATTGGAATATTTTGAAAAGAATAAACAGATCACAGCAATGCTGGTGTGTTGGGCTGTGAAATATGCCTTGACCTGAATGATTTGGAATATTTTATTAAGGACTGTAATAAATTTGGACTTAATTGCAATCGCAGAAGTTTTATTGAAGTAAATTGGAGTTTCCTGTTTGATGGTAATAAATATAAGGCAAAAGGACTATGGGCCTAGGGCAATTGCAGTTGATCTGGTGGTTTCCCTAATATGTCTGATGAATTTATTAATCTAATTTTTGACTGGATTTGATGGATACTATTTGAAATACAATTACAAAGTCACTCGGGGGGGGTTTATATAAAGAAGCAATTTTTATTTAGGTGGGTAGACACAAATGAAGATATTCTATATGCTGTTGGAAGATGTGAAGATAAGAAGATTAGCAACTGGTTTAATCTAGTATGAAGAATTTGAATGTTTGATATAGCTATTAAATGATGTTTTTAGTTGATTTGTTAATATGTATTGATAAATTAATAAGAGGTTTGATTATTATCTTTTAGTTAAAAAATTTTTTTTTATTAAGTGTTTTAATTATAATTGGACCTTGATGGTTTAAAAGTGGAGGACGGAAGAGTTTATATAGTATTTTATTTTAAATTTGGGGTTTTTGAATGAGGTTTTTTTTGGGGGGGTTTCTTTGTTTTAAATGAAAGAAGTTATAAAATATCTTGTTAAATTGTATAGACCTAATAATCTGTTAAGTATCTATTAGCTAAATTGAGTAATGATAGGTTTGATTAGGTAATACTTAATTGTTTTATTAACTGCTGTAATTATAAATGGATACTAATTTTGTCGAATTAGATGGAATAAGAAGAAAGAAGACTTGCTTTCCTTTTATCTATTTGTTTAATGATGATCATAAGTGAGAAATGGAGTTGAATTTAGAGAATTTGAGCTGTATTTTATATTTTGTATTTGCTCTGGGAAGTCGGGGGGGTGGTGGTTGGGGGAGGGGGAGAAAATGTATGTAAAATTTTAAAAACTTTTTCAATTAAAAAAAAAAAGGAAGGATAGCTGCCATAAAAATGAATCTTTTACCAAGGTTTTTGT
>WNWU01009571.1:0-10305 GCA_012654045.1 Ptyas mucosa | reverse complement strand
AACATAACTATGGTGGAGAAGACACGATGAATCCCCAGTGCTGCAGCGCAGAATCTGGCCACCCGCACTGTAGTGATGGACTGTTATTGGCAGAATATGTTTTTTCCTAATCTCTGTGTAAAAGGAACATCTAAGGATCATGTGACCCACAATCTCCACCTCTCCTGAGTCACAGGAACAGAGTCTTTTGGTCAATGGTATCCTTTAATACTTGCCATACAGAACGGCCGATGGAAGTGCACGGCAGTGTGCGAGCAAAAATGCTTTCCATCTGGAGCCAGAAACAGTAGAGCTTTCCCTAAGTCCACCTGCCTCTCAATGTCCTACACTGTTGTGGCTTGGGAATTAATGAATGCACAAGCAGACAAGTAACAACAGCTCTTTTATTTACAGTGAGACTTCAGCGAAAGCACTGGGGCTGCAGCCCTCCTTATATACAGTTTTGGAGGGGCTGTCAGCCAATCAGAAATTAAGCCCTTATTCGAAATTCCCGCCAAAATGTATCAGAACAAAACACCCCTCCCCTCCCAGAAGGCACTTACACTCAAATATTTACATATGTACAAACAAAGTCTCGCAGGTGCCTTGGGCGTGTTCTCGTCCGGGCTGACCTGCGCAGATCAGTCTTGGGTGAGGCGTCGAGCCGATCGGAGGGACCCTCTGTCTCTCCCGGCTCCGCCAATGGAACCTCCTGGATTTGATCCAGGGCGTGGTTATCCCCAGTGGGGAGTGTCAGCTCGCTGGGGCAGCGCTGGACCCAAGGTTTCTCAGATAAGTATTCCCTCGGCAACGGGTTTGAGTTAGCTGTTTTAGAGAAGTTGTCGTGGTTAGGGTCTGTGACTTCTGAGTTGTGCTCGACCTCACTAATTACCCTTCTCCTGAGCTGGTCTATGTGGCGTTTCCATATTTTGTCAACCCCTACATCTACCGTGTAGGGCTTTGGTCCCGTTACCCCAGTAATTGTTCCTGCAACCCATAGTGGGCCGTTTGCATAGTTTCGGGCGTAGACTAAGTCCCCAACTTGGAATTGTCTCAGACCGGTGACTTCTCCCTTAAAACTATCATGGGAGTAGTTCGGGTGGAGCCTGTCTAAGATGCACCGAAGTTTCCTCCCCATAAGTAGCTCTGCCGGGCTTCTCCCTGTAGGTGTGCATGGTGAGGCGTGTTGGACTGCTAAAAATTGATCTATCCTGGCTTGCCAGTCACCATTATCTAGCCTGGACAGGGCTTCCTTGGCCGTCCTCACGAAACGTTCAGCCAGGCCATTCGAAGCCAGGTAGAAGGGAGCTGAGAGGGCATGGCGAATGCCCAGCTCGGCCAGGTAACCCTCGAACTGGGTGGCCGTAAACTGAGGGCCGTTGTTGGATACCAGAGTATCCGGAAGGCCATGCGTGACAAATAATTTCCGAAGGGCCCTGATAACCGCTTCGGACGTGGTTGAAGACATGAGGATGATCTCGAGCCATTTAGAATATGCATCGACTACTATCAAAAATGTTTGGCCATGGAATGGCCCAGCGAAGTCGATGTGAATCCTCCCCCATGGCCCTTTTGGCTTTTCCCACTCTCGGATTGGGGCAACTGGGGGATCGGGGCGAGATTGCTGGCAGGGCGTGCATGTCCCAACCCACTGAGAGATGTCCTGGTCCATATTGGGCCACCAGACGTAGCCCCTAGCTAGGCTCTTCATCCTAACTATGCCTGGGTGTCCCTCGTGAAGTAACTCCAGAACCCTGGTGCGCAGCTTGGAGGGCACGACAACTCTATCACCCCACAGTAAACATCCCCCTTGCATAAACAATTCATTACGCTTATTGACAAACGTTTGAAACTCCCCTCCATCCACCTTGTGCGGCCATCCCTTCAACACCCAACCACAGACAGTACGCAAAACAGAGTCTCTTGCGGAGGCCCTGGCTAATTCCCTAGATGAAATGGGACCCAGAGTTAGCGCGTCCAGCTATAGGACAGGGGCCTCCGGTGTCGGGTCGTCCAGCAGCTCGGGCAGGGGGCAATGGCTGAGTGCATCTGCATGGCCCAGGGCTCGCCCAGGGCGGTGAACCAGTTTGTAGGAATATGCAGACAGGAAAATAGTCCATCTGGTCATACGCGGAGAGAGGGCAGCGGGAGTGGGCTTGTCTCCGGCCAATAGGCCTAGTAGTGGCCGATGGTCAGTAACCAACTCGAATGTCCTGCCATAGAGATATTCGTGGAATTTCTTCACTCCCGCAATTGCGGCCAATGCCTCTCTGTCTAGCTGGCTATAGTTCCGTTCCGCGCTAGACAGAGTGCGGGAGTAGTATGCTATGGGTGCCTCTAGGCCATTTGGCAGTCTATGGCCCAAAACGGCGCCAACTCCAAACGGAGAGGCGTCACACACTAAAACAAGTGGCAATTTAGCGTTATATTGAATGAGGAAACTGTCTTCAGCCAGCAGTCTCTTTACAGCCTCGAACGCAGCAGACTCTGGTTTTCCCCAAACCCACGGTGCGTTTTTTTTCAAAAGTTTGTGAAGTGGGTCAGCCGCGGTGGCCTTGTCCTTTAAGAACATCGAATAGAAATTCAGCAGTCCAAGGAAGGCTTGGAGCTCTGCTTTAGATTTTGGGGTGGGCGCATTCCTGATAGCCCTAACCTTACTTTCCGTGGGGTGGATGCCTGCACCATTGATCCTATAGCCTAGGAACTCGACGGAAGGGACAGCGATCATGCATTTGCTTTTCTTTAATTTTAGTCCCGCTTCCCTGAATCTTGACAGAACGCTCCTAACTCTGTCTCCCAGTTGCTGTTCGGTCTGGGCGCTAATCAAGACGTCGTTGAAATAGGGCACCACCCCCGGGAGACCTTGCAATAGGTGCTCCATAGTGCTCTGGAATAGCCCAGGAGCAACACTAACTCCGAACTGGAGCCGGGTGCATTTGAACGCTCCTCTATGTGTCACAATTGTCTGGGCCTCAGCTGTAGCATCGTCAACTGGTAATTGTTGATAGGCTTGCGCCAAGTCTAATTTTGCGAAAATTTTTCCTGGCCCCAGGGAGTGTAGTAGATGATGCACAATCGGCACCGGATAGGCGCTCGGCTGCAACGCCTTATTGATTGTGCACTTGTAGTCGGCGCAAATTCTGACCGACCCGTCCGACTTTACTGGGGTGACTATGGGGGTCTCCCATTTAGCATGGTCAACTGGGACCAACATTCCCTGCTTAATCAATTTGTCCAGTTCAATGTCTATCTTTGGCCGTAATGCAAAGGGGACTCTTTAGTCTGACTTGGGGCACATTGGGGTCTATATTTAAGGAAATAGGGGTCCCCACATACTTGCCCAAGGAATCCGAAAAGACGTCCTGGAACTTGGTCAGGAGACTGTCCTTTAGTGGTGACTTGAGCATGCTGTGGACGCCGGTGAAGCCCATGCCAAGGGCTCGGAACCACCCCATGCCCAAAAGGCTGGGCAGTTGTCTGGTCACAACGGTCAGTGGCAAGGTTCTTTCGTAGTCACCGTAGGTTACTCGAAACATGCCAACACCTTCGACAGGAACTCGGTTGCCTTGGTAGTCGAGAATCCGCAGCCTTTGCCTTGATAGCTGGTCTTTTTGAAACGAGGGTAGAATTGACTTCAGGGTCGCCCACAACGTTATGGAAAGGGCCGACCCGGTGTCAATTTCCATTTCGCAGGGTCTGCCGTTGATCTCAACAATCGTGGAGACCTTGTCCTCGACCACCGTGCTGGCCTGGTCAATGTCCGTGCTGTAACCGTCTCGCGGTTGAATTTCGTGCCGGTTTTTCGCGCCGCCATCCTTGGTTGGTTGTCTTTGGCGCGTCGATTCTGGTTGGCTGTGGTTGTCATGTGGTTGGGTTTTTCTGGGCATGGCGGCCCTACAGACTCGCGCCAAATGTCCCTTCTTATTGCAATGTCTGCAAATGGCCTCTTTGAATTTGCACGACAGTCTTTCATGGTTTCCGCCGCAACTCCTGCAGCTTCGTCGGGGGCTGCTTGAGTCTTTCCGTTTTTCCGTCCGGAAAACGTCCTCGTCTGAATCAGCCTCCGAGCTGGATCGGGCATCCTCTCTGTGGACTGGTAGGGACTTGGAACTGTCCTTGCTGGTCAAGGGGCGCTGCAGGGCTTCCGCGGCTTTCGTGGAGGCTTCATGAGCCCTGGCCTCGTCTAAGGCACCTGAAAGTGTCAGGTCCGGTTTGGCGAGCAGCCGCCTCTGTAGTCTCGTGTCGCGAACCCCACAAATTAGTTGCTCTAGCAAGGCATCGTCTAGATCTCTGTAATCACAGTGGGTCGCGGCTTTGCGGAGGCTCGCCATATAGGCGCTGACCGGCTCTCCCTCCCGCTGGATGCGCTGTCGGAACTGGTACCATTGTACAAACTTGGAGGGCACGGGAGCGTAGTGAGCCTGAAGGGTCGCCATCAGGGTGTCCCAAGGGACGGTCTGGACAGGCGTAGGCTCGCTGAGTGACTCTGCCATCTCGAACATGTCCGGTCCACAGTGGCTCAGGAAGAGGGCTCTTTTTTGGTTTGCAGAGAGCCCCTGCATATCGCTGGCTTCGAGCGAGCACTCGAACCGAGTCATATACGAAGCCCATTTTTCGCGGGCCGGGTCAAAAGGCTTGGGTGGAACGTAGGCAGACATGTTCGGTATGCCTCCTCTTGTTCGCCTCGTCGCCTAGCTGAAGCTCGTGTCTCACTGGCCGCCTCTTGTGATTCTATCCCATCCTCGTCGCCAATGTTGTGGCTTGGGAATTAATGAATGCACAAGCAGACAAGTAACAACAGCTCTTTTATTTACAGTGAGACTTCAGCGAAAGCACTGGGGCTGCAGCCCTCCTTATATACAGTTTTGGAGGGGCTGTCAGCCAATCAGAAATTAAGCCCTTATTCGAAATTCCCGCCAAAATGTATCAGAACACAACATACACCCTTTGTCGGAAGGTTTGTCTTGCTAAGTCGTAGTCCACCTTGAGTATTGAAGCTGGACAGAAGCCTGATTTGGCAAGGTTGGACTCAACAGCCTTGATCCATGATGAGGAGAATATGCTGGCTTTGTAAACTGCTTGGAGAGTGTATGAAGTGATATATTCTGTAAGTCTATAACTGTAAGTTAATATTTCTATTAACAATCACATAATTCACTTAACTGCAGCAATTTGCTTAACAACCTGGGAAAAGAGGACATAAAATGCAATTCCCTTAATGACTGAAATTCTGAACCGAATTGAGGTTGTAATTCGAGGACTACCTGCAATATATGCTAGCTTCCTCTATTGTGGACTCTCCCTAGTTTTTATACTGTATATAACTAAAAGCAGCAAATATATATATTCTTCCTCCCAATTTTAGCAATTTGATATGATTGATGGACATTTTACCCTCACACATAGGTTATACATATTTTTTTAAAAATGTTTATTATTCTTAACATGCAAACTATGATACATTTTTAAAAGATGAAATGTAAATCAGATCCAAACCCAGAGAGGGTTAGCTAGGAAATTCAAAGGGTTTTCAAATTTCAGGATTGAAATTAAATGTGTTAAACAGTAAGTGAGCAAACATTTTAAGCCAGATGTTCTTTAAATTTGGATACTGTTTACATAATTTATATAAAATGTTATTTACTGCCATTAAGAAGAAAAGACATTGTATGTATTTTTCTATTAATTATTTTTATAACTCTGTAATCAGGTGCTTCATTTCAACCCAACAAAAGGAACTAAAAAATTTTCATAGGTTGTGTAACCAACCCCAAAAAATAAAATAAAGGAAGAGAGTAATTCTGCCATAAATACTGTATATAAATAAAATGTGCATGTACACAGCACATGACTATCTATTTCCTGTTTTGTTCTATTATTCACAGTACTGTTCCTCATTTTTGACAATGTATCAGCAATTTTTTAACCATAGGAAGAACCAAGCTAGCCCCATTAATTGCTTCTTTAAAGTTATCATTTTTAATCAGTTGTGATGAATGATTTTATTTTAGAATTATTTTATGCTGTACTGAACCTGAAAACTTTGTGTGTGATGGCAACAGTGGGGGTGGATTTTGATTCATGTTTTCAGTCATTAGCAGTTTCTTTGATAAATGTTTCTAATTCTTGAAGGAACATAGAAAGCTAGGTACAGCCTGATAAGAGAACTGGTTCAAACCATCCAGGATATTGACGTTCATTTCTTGCAAACTGATTATGATATAAAGACATCTCCTGAATATGAAGATGAGCTTTAACAAGATTGATGTTAGGCACAAATAATCAGGAACAGCGGTTGAATTCAAAGCACTAAGAGGTTATTCTTGTCATCTATACGCAAGAATGTAAAGCTAAATTGGCACCAGACAAAGGTCACTGGAATTCAAGAGGGGCTGGACTTGGATCCCTCATGGCTGTGCAATGACCAAGCTAAATTGGTGCTACAATAAGGGTCAGTGAAATTCATGGGGAACTGGATTTGGGTCCCTTGAGACTGTGCAACGACTCTAAACTGATTATGAACTTTCCGCTTCAGCTCCCCGCTTCCGAGAAGCCCCTCGGAAAGGAATGCTTCGGGCAGCCTCACCCGCTGGCCGTTCGGGGCGAGGAAAGGGAGGAGGAAAAAAAGGGGCGAGAAAAAAGGATGACTTTGGATGTTGCTGGGAGTTGCTGGGAGTTGCTCTGAGCGCGGAGTTAGCATCTCCCTTGCTCTTCCAGCGGAGGCTCTCACCCTTTCTCAGCTTTCTCGCCTGTTAAAACTTTGGGAAACTTTTTTCTCACCCCATTCTTTTTCAGCGAACGCTTCCCCTCCGCGCTCGGAGCAACTCCCAGCAACTCCCAGCAACTCCCAGCAAGAGAAGAGAAGGCAGCGGGCGGGGTTAGGGTTAGGGGAAGCGTTCGCTGAAAAAGAAACTTTGGGAAACTTTTTTCTTGCCCCTTTTTTCCTCCTCCCTTTCCTCGCCCCGAACGGCCGGCGGGCGAGGCTGCCCGAAGCATTCCTTTCCGAGGGGCTTCTCGGAAGCAGGGAGCTGAAGCGGAAAGTTCCTTTCCAATGTGGGAGAGGGAGAGGGGCACAGGTCCCCCACCCCGCCTCAACTCCCCGCTTCCCTCCCCCGGCTGAACTGAATTTGAGGCGCGGGTTCTTCGTCGCCCAGCACCGACCCTCTTCAGCACTGGAGCTGCGGCTGTGACCGAGGCCAAATTCGGTGAGTGGCGAGCTCCAGCCGCGGCGGGCAGGCCCGGTGGCCAAAGCGCCCCCGGCATGGCTGGCTGCTCGCTTGCTCGCCGGCAGCGCCTTCTGCTCCTCTTTTGCCCCTCAGCGGCTCCCAGCAACTCCCAGCAACATGCCGTGGCGGCGCTTTGGCTTCTGCTCGTTAGGCATCGGCCGCCTCTCTGCTCAGTTGCTGGGAGCCGCTGAGGGGCAAAAGAGGAGCAGAAGGCGCTGCCAGCACAAGCCTCCCTGACCCCTACAGCCAAAAAGGGGTGCGGGGGAGGGGCGCCGCACCCCCCCACACCCCATTTTGGCTTTAGCAAGCCTCCCTGCAACCCCGGGAGCCAAAACAGTTGCAGGGAAAAAGGCATTTTTTTCGTGACCCGAATATAAGCCGAGGGCCCGTTTTTCAGGCTGAAAAACGGGCTGAAAAACTCGGCTTATATTCGAGTATATACGGTAGTTTGGTAATGAAATATCTGCAAGAAAATCATCAGAGAACACCAAGGACCCCACAGTTCACCCCTAAGCTACAAATATTCTCTTCCATTGATAAACACTTTTTGGTTAGAGGGACTCAGAGCCTGCCTAATGTGAGATGGTTCCCAGTGGATTTCATTCCAAATTTTGATATGATTTTGTAAATAAGGAATGTAGAATTATAATGGTTGAGCCTTTGATCCTTCATGCATCAAAAAAATACAAAGCTAAGGTATAAACAAATTAAAAACAGATTTGGAAAAAGAAAAGCTCAGGAAAGAAAAAGAGTGAAAGTGTAAGAAAGAGGAAAAGAAGGAAAACCAAAAAAGAACAACTTCCAACTTTCATACAGATATGAGTAAAAGATATATCAAATATATCATATCTAAGATTAACATTTGTCTACATTATTTCCATAATCCCATATCTAATCATCAAAACCCAGATCAACTTTTAATTTCAGTTTCTCACAAAAAGTCCAGTAATGGTTCATATCATTTTAATCACTATTTGTTAATGAAACCACAACTGATTTATTTAATTGCACCAAACTCTAAATATAACAGGAATGGAAAATCCTAAGATCTAGTGTAGACCCATGCTTCTCAACTTTGGCAACTTTAAGGTGCATGGACTTCAATTCCCAGAATTCCCAAGGCAGCATGAAGTCCGTCCATCTTAAACTTGCCAAGATTGAAAAACACTGATATACAGATAGGGATTTTTCCAATCCTCTTTTACTAGTTCTTACTTACTTATGAGCAATCATAATGCAAAATCCTCACTTCCACCCCATCCAAGAACAAAGATAATGCAAAATCCTCAATTCCACCCCATCCCAGAGAAACTACCATTCATTCATTCATTCATTCATTCATTCATTCATTTCTTTATCAACAAGTACAAGGAAACAAGTAACAGTATAGACATAGACATGGACACAGGAAAAAAAATTGGCACAAAGAAGCAAAACATAGTGTCAACTTCCAAAGCTTTCAAGTTGTCATAAGCAGGAGGGAGGGAGAACTTATAGAGCTGATTGACTTCTCTAACTGAAGCTACATTCCATACATGCTTTCATTCCGCAATCAGAAGAAGGGTGTTGGATTTCACAGCCAGCCAAAGTGATTAATTGGAGAATATGATTTATGACATGGCCAGGGAGGAGGGGAGAGACAGGGTCATAGGGGAATGTAAATCTACATGGGATTAGTTCTAACTGCATCCGAATATTGCCGAAATGTTGCTCCTAATAAATGACTGTATTACTTTTGAAGTTTGGTTCATGGCTCATGAATTAATTAAGGCATCTTCCAAGAACTTCATACATAGCCATAAACACATAAAATGAGTACATATAAATGGGAACAGTAGGACAGGGACGGTAGGCACACATACCCTCACTAACTTGCTTTCCGCTCCGTTCTCCTGCATGCAGGGCAACAAAAGAAGACCATGTGACTACCAGTTTTAAAAAACTTCATTCAGACCTTCCAACTTCTTGGAGAAAAAAGATCTCGTGAAGTTGGAAGGTTTGACTGAACTGACTGATCAGCCTCCCAGCTGATTGTGGCTGCCTGGCCATTGCCGTCTCCCAGTTGATCAGCATAGCTCCCAGTCATGCCCCTGCACCCTCCCTACCCTGAATGGCAACCCTGGTGGGCGGGGCAGAGTGGGGTGAGGCCAGTCAGTGGTGCGAACAAGCGGTTCACCGAATTACGCAAAAAATTAACAACAGGTTCGGCTGAACCAATGCAGACTAGCTGAATCCCACCACTGGGTGTATTATTTTATTTAAAATGCATTCAAAACACCAACCTCCAAGATTATTTGGGGAATCATTCTAAACTGCAAAAGGGGTTTTTAAAGGAATTTGGGATGTTGCAAATCTGAGTAGTAGGCCGCTTCTAATCTCCTAATCAAAATTAGAAGCATGGGGACCAAGAAGACAAAGGAGGCTTTGGAAAGGGCTTAGATACAGGCCTTTGTATTCTCATTTTCCTTCCTGTACCTGTATGTGAGCAGTCTGCATCTGATTACTATAGAATGAGAGGCAGAATTGACTGTCCCTTCTCCTGACTTCTCAGTCTGTTCAATTGTTTAGAAATGGGAATTACAACACCCAGGAAAAATCTCAGGTACATGAAGGAACAAGGCTGGGAATCACAACAAGAAGGTTGGTTGCATTCGTGAAGTGGTGTAACACTCTGCTTTCAGGAGGAATTCCACCTTTTGAATGGTGATCTAATTGATTTGGGTACACCCATATTCAGTGAACAACCTACTGCATATAAGTATTATATTTTTAGATTCGGCTACTACATCACTCAAGCTGTCTCTTACATTAGTTGCCTCCAAAACTAACAGCCTCGGGCCAAAGAGGTGGTTAAAAAAATGCTTTGAAAAGCCTCTGACAATGCCAGCTGAGCTGCCTGATCGGCAGAGGCTTTTCAAAGGATTTTTTTACCACCTCTTTGGCCGAAGAGGTTGTAGAAAAAATGCTTTGAAAAGTTAAAAAAAAAAAGTTGGCCACGCCCATTCAGTCACATTAACTACCCACCACCAACAAGCCACACCCACAGATCCGGTAGTAACAAATTTTACATTTCACCCCCGCCCTAGTAGAGTCTAACTTC
>WNWU01009565.1:0-20551 GCA_012654045.1 Ptyas mucosa | reverse complement strand
TATATATATGGTGATAATGAATACGGTGGATTACGATAAAAAGTTGCTCGAGCTCCTCCAAGACGTTACGTATAAACCTTTAAGTACTGACCCAACCACATACTTGGAAAAACTACCAAAACCAAGATAAAAACCAGCCCCATAGATAAAGAAATTCAACAAACAATCATCACTAGAGAGAAGTCATCGAGATGTCCAAAACTATATGGCTTCCAAAAATATATAAAGAGAGCATACCTCTCAGACCTATAGTTAGCTCCATAAGCTCTCCGCTGCAAAACGTGGCTAGATATTTAGCCAAACAACTACAACCGTTTGCGGAATCAATTGCTTCTTATGTGCAGAACTCATATCATCTCATAGAAATTCTGAGAAACCAATGCATAGAGTAGGGTGACCTACTTGTAAGCTTTGATGTGGTCCCATTATTCACCCAAGTACCCTATAGAAGCTCTAGCAACAATCAAAAAGAAATACCAACCACCAAACCACATCATAGAATTGGCAGAACATTGCCTAACACCTATTTCATGTACAAAGGGCAAAGATATAAACAAATGCAAGGGACATCAATGGGATCACCGCTCTCCCCAGTTATTGCCAATCTGTTCATGGAGAGATTAGAAATTAAGGCGTTGTAACAAACCACTTATAAACCAAAATTATGGCTCAGATACATAGACGATACATTTGTCATCTGGCCCCATGGAAAAGACAAGCTAGACAATTTTCTAGCACACTTGAATAACATTCATCCGAAGATACAGTTCACTATGGAAATGGAGAGTGAAAATCAACTCCCATTCTTAGATGTATTAATATATAAGAGAACTGATGGCACCCTAGGACATAGTGTCTACCAAAAGAAGACACACACAAATAGATACCTAAATGCACACTCACACCACCATCCCTCGCAAATAAATTCAGTGGTGAAAACTTTAATTAGTAGAACTAAATGCCTAGCAGATGAGGCACATGTACAAACAGAGCTTCAGACTCTCACAGAGGTATTAATGGCAAATGGGTTCCATGAAAATAAAATTAGAAGTATAATTCGGCAAGGGACATTAGGACAGAGTGAAACCCAAGAAGAAGAAGAAGAACAGAATATGGGAAAAGCCATCCTGTCCTATATAAAAGGAACTACTGATAAAATTGGTAAGATACTACTAAGATACTACAGAAACAAAAAATAAAAACAGTGTTCCGCACAGACAGAAAAATATTGATGATGTTGAGAAACCCCAAGAATAAAACTGAGCTGGAAAATCAAGGAGTATATGAAGTGCCATGTGCCACCTGTCAGTCATCTTATATTGGATAGACGAACAGACGAATAAGTGTGCGTTTAGAAGGACACAAAAATGCAGTAAAAAAGGAAGAACAAACTTCTTCTTTGGTACAACACATGAAGGCCACCGGACATAATATTTACTTCAACAATACTAGAACAGTGGTGAAAGAGGAACATATTAATAAGAGAATAATTAGGGAGGCTATCGAAATTGAAAACAGGCTGCAGAATATGAATAGACGAGATGACGCTTCTAGGTTATCAAGTATTTGGAGACCTGCACTGAGGGAAACTCAAGTCTTAACATCAGAGGATGGGCAGAGATCCCAACAGGCAACCAGTGATGTTGTGATGCCTACCAGAATCCTTCCCTCTTTGCAGTTGACAGTTAGTAATAGAGAATCAGAGAAAGCTGGGCCTTTAACACGCAGTCAGGCTGCAGCTATGATAATGAAGCAGGAGAAAAAATGTTTGCCCTCCAATCAGGACACAGAGTTTCAGGCTAACCAGCATACATCAGCAACAGCGAATAGAGAAAAGCGACAACTCTGACTTTGCAGCATACCCACAGCTTCTAAACTGAAAGTAGGGGCCCGATGATGACAAGTTAGAGAGCTTGTCAAAACGTTGCCAAAAACCCCACAAAACTTTTAAAGTGTTGGTTAGGATTTTAGCCAAAGTTTTAAAAGACCTTACAAAGTGTTTTGTTAGGATTTTAGAGGATTTTGAGCTGGGATTTTAGCCAGGATTTTTAAGATTTTAAACATGTTAACTAACAGACTTTTAATGACGTGAGAAAACACCTGAGATTTTAACTTCTTACATACATACACCCGCGAAAATCTGAGAAGACATATATATATGTTTAATTTGTAAATTATATCCCAAACATCTCACAATTGGATGTCCAATTCAGTTATCCAGGTAATTGCTTTGTGCAGATCTTCTGAGGAACCAGAAAATGCATGTTGTGGACAATTTTGCACAATATGTTTAATAGTTATCAGCACCACATTTGCAACAAAGATCATCTTTCCATGCTCCCTGATACGGACAGAGGCATTTCTTTTAGTCTCACACTTAATCCTGATAAATTTTTATTTCATATTTCTTTGAATGCTTAAATTATGGTATTTTATCCACCCATGAATCTGTTGATGCTGGATATCACATAATGTGGTACATTAATAAAGTACTGATTTATTTTTTGTAAATGGAATGGGTACTCAAGGAAAAGAGAAAGTTGAGAGAAATTCTTACATTTAGAATAATATGTTCAGATTGATTAAGTTCTTTTTGAACTTTGATCAATTTGAGCTTTTGGCAAGTGCTTTAATTAGAATAGAATAGAATAGAATAGAATAGAATAGAATAGAATAGAATAGAATAGAATAGAATAGAATAGAATAGAATAGAATTTTTTATTGGCCAAGTATGATTGGACGCACAAGGAATTTGTCTTGGTGCATATGCTCTCAGTGTACATAAAAGAGACGTTCATCAAGAATCATAAGGTACAACACTTAATGATAGTCATAGGGTACAAATAAACAATCAGGAAACAATTTGCATTTTCATATTTGGCCTTCTCCTTAATTATTTTGAGCTGTGGTGGCGCAGTGGTAAAAATGCAATACTACAGGCTAACTCACTGCTCACTCCAGGAATTTTGATTCTCAGCGGCTCAAAGTTGACTAAGCCTTCCATCTTTCTGAGATCGGTAAATGAGGACCCAGATTGTTGGGGGCAATATGATGACTCTGTAAACTGCTTAGAGAGGGCTGGAAAGCACTGTGAAGCAGTACATAAGTCTAAGTGATATTGCTATTTTGAGAAGTTGAAAGGCTATGACAAACAGCAAAGAAGATCACTGAGCTAGGACATCTGTACACTATTAGAACCATCAATGTCATGACATTCAACTGGGCAAAGCAGTGTATTACAGGGCAACAATGTGTCTGAAATCCAGGACCCATAACTGCCAAGGAAATGCAAAGTTGCTGAGTGCTACCAGCTACTGCTACTGCAGTTACATGGTCTTCATTTTCAATATTCTATGACAGATTCCGAGCCAGTGTTATAGTTCCTTGGTCCCTTCCTCATCCAACAACAGACACTTACATGCAGGAAGGGACGGGAAAAGGAGGGGAGGGGAGGGGAGGGGAGGGGAGAGAAGATTTCCAATGCTCCCTGACAGATTCTCAAGGAAACTCAATAAAGAAACTGGCAAGATGTCAGAAATCGCTCCTGCTCCTACTGTTTTGTGTTGGTTTTTTGCCATTCTGTTTCTTGTTTAGATAAGAAAATATCTCTGAAATAATGATCATAGGCCATGGATTGTCTAATTATCATATTAAAAATATTCTGGATAAGCAGGCAAAACTTAGCCTATTTCCTTTTATGCTTTGCACAGTTTTAGTTTTTATGTTGTTAATTTGCAGTTTTGCTAACAATTAACTAAGAAAAGAAAAATTGTTTTGCAAATTTGTTTCAATGGTAGAATTTTTCATAACCAAAAATTGACATTTCTGCATTTATTAATTGCAAAGAGCCAAGATGTATGTATGAATGTTCTGATATATGCATCTCCTGGTTGTTCAGCAGACTTTCAGGTCTCCCCTGGTTCTGTCAGAAGATGCCATGAATGAATTCACCCTGTTGAGCATTTAAGATATACTGCCAAGAAAATAACATAGCATAAGCTTAATATTTCTACTAAGATGAATTCCAGTTAAATTATCAAGTACATTAAGAATAATATAGAAAGGAATAAGACTCCTCTGCAAGAAGCTTCCCCCCCCCCAAAAAAAATTGCAAAGCAAACTTCAGTATGGCATAAGTTATCATGAAATAGCTATTGTCTTCAAGGAAGGGGGGTAAATAATACTACTAATGATGGATTGTTACTATAGATATAGACCAATTAGGGCAAAGTACATTTTCCTTGAACATATGAGAACCAATGAATTAGGACTGTAATTCCATGTTTGCTGTATTAAAATCCATACCCAGTATAATTTTGTAACATTTAAGTTAAATTATGACCAATTCTATCCATCAATTTCAATGATTCCTAAATATAAAAACTTATTGTAGTTCCAACCCAATTTGTTATCTGCTCTTTCTCAATTCCTACATGCAAATTTATCCCTGGGGGTGGGGACTTTACCAAGCTTGAGACTTGGACAAGTGGTACAGAATTAAAGCCCTTATCCACTTAGAAACACTCCCCTTGCTGTTGAAAAAAAATCACTAAAGGTATAATTCATTTTATGCTTACAATGGAATGAATAATAAGGTCACTGGGTTTCTGCCAAAACCGCATTTAGGGAATTGCATTGTTAAACTATGATCTCATATATCATCTGTAAAAAGGGGCAATTGATTTCTCAATATATATAAATTGAAAGATTGAAAATATTTTTAAAAGGAAAATAAGGGCTTATATTTTCAATGGAAGTATATCAATAATGTTCAATTTATCAAACTGAAAGATTCTGGACAGCTCTGGAAAGCAAAAAGCAAAAAACAAAAAACAAAAAACAAAAAAACCCCAACAACAACAGCATTCATACTTTGCAAGGCTGGAAATTATTCATCATTTTGTTATCATAAAAAAGCAGAAACTGTGCAATTGCTCTGCCATGGGATTGGAAAATATATGTAGGACAAACTATATATGAAATCCTCAGTAATTGTGTAAGAAGCAGTTTTCTGGTGTGAATTAATTGACTTCAGAGTATTCTATTAGTACTATAAATGGAAGAATGGATCAAATCTTCTACATAGCTGTAAGATTATTAGTTATAGGAAGTGTTTGGTTACACTGCTTCTAAACCAAATGCAACCAGCTGCTGAATTTAAGAGGGTAATTTATTTTTACATGATGGCACACTGCATGTTGAATGACTAAGCTTTTCTGTCATTTGTTTACTTAGACCAGTGCATTCACATCTGGCAACTGTAACATGTGTAGACTTCAATAGCATGGTGACTAGGGAATTCTGGAAGTTGAAGTCTACACATCTTAAAGCTGACAGGTTTGAAAAACACTGACTTAGACTCATTTTATACATCAGTAGAGCCACATAAAGATTCTGCTAACATTCATTGGCAGAGATTTTGAATAAATTCAGAAAATCTAAAATGAGACAAATATTTCTTCACAAAGCTGTATTGTGGTTGGTACATCTTTATGTGCATATATAGATACTATCCAGCCTAAAGGTCTGGTAATTTAATACAAGATAAATATATTTTTATATTCATGATAGACGGATAACAGCTGTATATTAGCATATTTTAGCTGTTTATAAATAGTCATTTTTATTCTTAGAAAGGCAGAGTAAAGAATTTGGAAGATTCCTTAAGAAAATGCCTAAATTACCAAAATATGAGTGTTAATCAGCCACATTAAAATGATATTAAATTTAGGATTACATTACAGCTATAAACAAAGTTAAAATCTGAAGAACAATTATAGATGGTAATCCAGGAACTGCAACCTTTGTACAATTACTAATAATTCATAGTTATAATATGTGCTGATCATAGATGATGTAGCTCAATAATTTGCGGAGGTGACTTGTTCTTCTAAGTGGTAGTGTCTTGGGCAGGTGAGTTACTGCAACTTGAGAACAGATAAGGTGATTGGCTTCACAGACTGTGGTTTCTGGGCATTCACTGAATAAACGAAGTAAAGTGGGTGCTAAAACTGATTTGAAGAGAGGCACAACCTTGCTTCATAGAAGTGCATTGGATGAGGAGTTTACTTGACTTTTGATGAATCCTTATCCCCTTTGAAAATGTCCACAGTCTTATTAATTCTTCCATCTCTATAATCTAAGGATAGAAGATTAATTATAATTCTTTTGTAGGGTCAGATGTAAGTGCCTTTAACATGCACTATTCACTGCACATTCATCATTTTATCTATTTTTAATATGAAATAAAATTGTAATTTTATAATTTTACCAATAAATTAATATTGATAAGAACAGACCTTTTTATTCTTGTGGCATACTTTTTTCATATTTGTTTATTTCTCTTTTTTATACTCAATATTTCTAGTTCTTACTGTATGGTTCTAAGATTTGCCAGCATGCGTATTGGGTCAAAATATTTCACCAATATTTTTATTGTAATCTGTGTTATTATCACATGGCAGTTGTGTTGCTGTAAAGACTGTAATGTGAGCTAACAATGTGTATATTTCTTTTTTATTTGGTTTGGCAGCACATACACTATTATTTTCTTACACTTTCACCTCTCCAAAAGTAGATTTTTCTTTTTATAATCAGAAGTAATCCTTTCTTGCTTTACATTATAGTGAAAACTAAATAAATCCACTGATAAGGAATCTTCAATTTGTCACAGGACATCTTGATGACTACTGTGCAGAGAATGGCAATATGTAGTTTTAGCAACATTATATATGATTATAGAATATCAATTGAGTTGCTAATCAGACATGTCAATTACAATTTGAATCTTCTTCCTAGCATTATTCCCATACTATGGTGGAGTATACTTGTCAGCAAACGTGTCTCCATTTGGATCGTTCATCCAGGTATAATGGTGACAGCCATGGACAGCCAGAAAGCTATCACCATTTTGGCATATGAGGGGGATGAGGTACTTGAATTGCTCTACTTCCTTGCTAATCATTCCATCAGTTTGGAGGCCACATTCCATCTCCTTTTTCTTGATTTCAATTACTATTTGAATAAAGGTATGTAGTATTAGTGTATCCATATGTAATATAACATCTGAAATCCAAACCTAATAGAATCTTTAATATCAAAAATATTTTCAAAATAAAAATAACCTTCAACTTCAGGCCTTCAGAACTGTTTAGGGCAAAGGAAGGGACATGCTTCTTCTGCTCCCTCCCCAAAAGTTAATTTGGTCAACAAAGTCTAATAAGAAGTGGAATTTGGCTGGGATTTCTGCAGAGATCCAGAGTTCTTACTGACTGAATGACTATTGATATTGGTAACCATTCCATTCCAAAAAACCCCAAACACTTTGTGCAGCAAAGGCAATTTATGTACATGAACATAGTGGTCCACATTGTTTGACTCCCTCTTCAGTTATGTCTGCTATTCAATGATGGAAAATATTTCTGTATTTGTGTTGCACAAACACTGAAAGTTTCTTTCTGTTACTATCAATGCCAAAAGAGGTTATTGTAATGGCGCAAACCTATGTAATAGCTCAGCTTGATTCTGTATTTGTGTTGCACAAACACCGAAAGTTTCTTTCTGTTACTATCAATGCCAAAAGAGGTTATTGTAATGATGCAAACCTATGTAATAGCTCAGCTTGATTCCTGAGATGTAGGAGCCAAGTTGGGTATCAAAGTGGCTTTGAAGACGTGCTTTGCTTGAAGTCTCATCAGATTAAAGCAGCCGTTTGAAACTTTCTACAGTCCTGTCAATCTGAATAAGTAAGCATCCTGCCTAGCAGATTAGATTTGGCAGACTATTCTTAATGTGTGTCTAGAATTATGATCTATTAATTGTGAGTGTCAGTTGAATCTTATTACTTTTTATAGCACTTTAAACTACCTATTAACAATACATTTACTATATAGTGTATATAAAACAAAAGTCATAAAATGTTAAAAATTATTGCTTTTATTAAAAATGAATTCAAACTAATATTGTGCCTAACAATAGCTTAGTTTGCCTTGTTTATGAACGAAGGTCTTAAAGTTTATCTAGGCCAGGTGTTGGTAACCTGTGGCTCCGGACCTGCATGTAGCTCTTTCAGCCCTCTGCTGTGGCTCCCAATGCTGCAACTGTTGCTGCCTCCATGGCTTGCCAGCTGTTCTTGCAGTGCCTTGTGCAGCACAGTGAAATTTAGTGCACTTAATAATCGGGGAGATAGGGTCCCCTCTTCCTCCTGGAGCCTATTATGACATGGAGCCACAATGCAACCTGCCCCACTCACCTCTGGCAACAGCACCACCATCGTTGGCTTGCTCTCACCTCCCGGATGTCAGTTGCTTTTCCTGAAGAGCTGGCAGACTGCCAGTGTTGTGATGACCCATCTTCACACCAGCCAGCTCGTGTTTGGCTCTCTGCCGACCAGGTAATTGTCAGGGCACTGTTCTGAGGCTGGTCAGCCTGTGGATATTAGATTCTCACCACCCAGCACCAGTTTAGGGGTTCCTTCCTCACCCACCCACCCCGGGATGGCAAAGCCATGCAGGGTTTGACAGTGGCATGGGTAAGGCCAGTGTCTTGGGGCAGAGAGCAGGTTGCGAGTCTCCAGTAACAACAAAGAAAGTAACCATTTCCTGCTGTAGTCTGTCCAGCAGTGAGACCCAGCAAGAAAGAGAGAGAGAGAAAAAAGGGAAAAGGAAAAAAGGAGAGAGAGGACACAGAGAGAGGACACAGAGAGGAGATAGAAAGAGAGAGAGGACAGAGAGAGAAAAGACAGAGAGGAGAGAGAGAAGAGAAACAGAGAAGGAGAGAGGAAAGAGAGAGGGGGAGAGAGAGAGAGAAGAGAGAGAGAGAGGAAAGAAAGATATAGAGGATAGAGACAAGCAGAGAGGGAGAGGAGAGAGAGAGGAGAGAGAGAGAAGGAGAGAGTAGGGAAAGAAAGAGAGAGGAGAGAGAGAGGAGAGAAAGAGAAGGGAAAAAGGAGAGAGAGGAGAGAGAAGGAAAGAGAGAGAGACAGAGAAGGGGAGAGAGAGAGAGAGGAGAGAGAGGGGAGTGAACAACACACCTGAGGCCAGGTGTGGCAAGAGGTTGCTGGTAGGGGAGGGGTGGGGTGAGGCTGGGCGACAATGACAAATAATTTAACAACCAGTTCTCTGTTCTAATGACTGGCTGGGTAGGCATGGCTGGGGGAATCATGTGACTGACTGGGAGTGAATGATGTTGAGTTGGCCACGCCTACCCAGTCATACCAGTTGTTAAATTATTGGCTCCAAGTGTTTTATTTTCTGTGGAAAATGGGTCCAAATGGCTCTTTGAGTATTTAAGGTTGCACACCCCTGAGCTAGGCTTTTGGGTTCTCTTGTCACTATTTCAAGCCAGCAGCCATTTTGAGATAGCAGAAAAGGATGATATGAACTTGTTTTCATACCATGGAAGCAACTTCAGATAAGACTTCCTATTCCAAAGGCAAAATTATGTTTTCCTGTTTCTGCCTTCTCCATTTTTTTAAAAAAAATATAATTTTGTTTTATCTTTTTTTGCAGTTATTTAGTGGAAAGTCCAGTCAAATTAGGGCAACACAGAAGCAAAAATAGTAATAAACATATTTCTGTTAGATTTCAAACCAGCAACCTTAAATGTACAAAGTAACATCAATTTAGTAAGGTTGGTAAGGAAAACCAAGAGGATAACAAAAGTTGACTTTTTAAATTTTAAAGAATGCATATATGTATATATGTGTATGTGCATACATATAAAGGTATATATGGGTAGACCTCACCTAATGACTACACTGTTTAGTGACCATTCTAAGTTAGGATGATACTGAAAAACTTTACAACTAGTACACTCATGATTCTCTCTGTGTCCCAATCCATGTGATTACTGTTTGCACACTTCATTGACGATTGTTCACAAGCAAAGTTAATGGAGAAGCCTGCAGTGAAATTGCAGGTCATATGATATCTTGCTTAATGCAATTATAATCACATGATAATTCATTTAATAACTGTGTTATCTGTAATGCAGTTGCCAGTTCCAATTGTCCTTGTCATTAAGCAAGAACTGTATATATAGATATAGAAGTATATATGCCTGGAAAGACCTTTCCATGAAAAAAAAACAATTGGCAATTATTTTCCTGGAATGGAAAATTGAAAAAAAAAAAACCCCACAGGAGTTAAGAAATTGTCCAGTGGAAGGACATGGTATTCTGCAGTCCATACTGAAGGCCTTGCAAACTGTTTCCAAAATATCTTAGTTTGGACAGGATTGTGTCAAACTGTGTTAAAGACAAGCATCAGGTGTGAGCAGCTTTGATGGTGTGAATTCAAATAACTGGAATTCTCAGAAGCAGCGTCAAATGAAAAATACAGTTATTTAGAGATCATCTTCTGGTTTTAGACTTAGACTCTTTAGAAAAGCTTGTCTGATGTGGCATTTTTTTCTTGATACCAGGAAATTTGATTTGTCCTTCCAATTTATTTAAAGCATTTAAAATCAATGAATGTGACTTAATTCCTGGTAATTTGTTCAACATTTGAAATTTGCAATACATGTTATTATGAAGTGTTGGAATATTTATTATTGAACAATAGGCAGAATTTCAGTGTTTTATTGTGACTTCTATTATTAGCATTATGCCTTCAATTCTGTATAGTATCTACAGGATTCATTTTTAAAGCATCTAATAAATATAAAAAGTAAGCATGTTTTCTATGAAAGTGTTTTAAATACTTCCAAGGATAGGGTAATGGATCTAGGAATAGCAATTACAGAAAATATTCTAAAGTGTTTTACAGTAAACTCCTCATAGATGAGTGATTATCACATCGATCTCATAATGATTAACTTAATGATATATAATTATCTCCTTTAAACTGCTAGTTCATCATAATTAAGAGTTCCAAATACTTAAATAAATAAATGTAAAAGAATCTTTATTGAACTTTGCATGAAGTAGGTAAAGAAAGTATTATGTAACCTTTTCCAATGTATTGGGTTCAGTCTTTAACAGCAATTCAATTCACAGCAATATAAATCCTAATAAAATTTGGATGCAACATTTGAGAATGTGTCTAATTATTGTTACAGACACACATACTTTTATTGTAGTTTGCCAACCATAGTCACTTTCTGTGAGATGGGCAGCCTTATACATTTGATAAATAAACAAATAATAATACAGTTTATCATCTGTATAATAGGGGTGTCCAGCTGTGGTAACTTTTAAGATCTGTGAACTTCAGCTCCCAGAATTCCCCACCTCTCTACAAAGAGGAAATCTCTTTCTTTTTTTACCTTCTGGGATCAGTTACCTAGGAACTACCAAGCATAGCCAGAATGAAACATGGAGTCCTTGATGCTCTCTGAATTTGGTTGTTTCCTTGCAGACATTTCACTACCTGATTAGGTATCATCCTCATCTGTGCTCTAAGTGTGGGGTTTGTTCTGTTTGTATACAGTAGCTTGCCTTACAAGTGTTTGTTGGGTTGTGGGGTTTTTTGTCCTTGATAGCTTAGTATATTGTATTAGAATATTTAGAATATTGTTTTTCTTGATTATTTATTTAGTGTTAATCCCTACTTATCTGGATATTGATTATTTGAAGTTAGTTACTAGACACTCCCCACATTCAGTAGACTAGGTACTAGTAATAGTCCAGTAATGAAATGCCTACAAGCAAACAAGTTCAGAGAATAGAAAGGACTCCACAGTTCAACCCTCACCTACATATATTCTACTCTATTTAATTAGCTAGTTACATTTGTGGATGTTATTCCAAAGTATGGTTGTTATTCTTCCTTTGATAAGCTTCACAAAAGGTATTCTTTTTTCATCAGGACATAAAACTAATCCTACAATATGTTGGAATCAGATTTTCCTTGGGTTCAGTTGTGGTTTTTTTAAAATGAAATTGTCCATTATTGATTACGAAAAATAGCACTACAAGCTTCTATGCATGCTGCATCTTTAATTCAAACTTGTTCAAAGAATCTGTTTTATGAAGGATGCATTATTAATATTTATCAGTTTGTACAATTAGTTTTACTTTCCTTTTTAGACTGTTAATTTGTATCTGGATATTTGCTATTCCAAGCTCCAGATTTTTATCATTTTAGCTTGGATCATGAAACTACTTAACAGGACAGTGCAAAATTCCACTTGGTGATTTGATTCAAAGGCATTTATCCTGAATTGAATCAACTTTCCAAAATGAATAAGACAGTTGAATCAAACTGTCAGATTGAATTGTTGAATCAAATTGGATTCTCTCAATCTATTCCGAGGTATGGAAGCGTCTTCCACTATGCAAAAACAGCTGTTTCCAAATCAGTTTGAAAGTCCAACTGGAATCAATCAGATTTTATTAAAACTTTCACATTAAGTCAAATCAATTTTATGAATAAATTAAATAATCAAAAACAACAAAATTGATTTTCCAAATCCTATCAATGATTCAAATCAGATTTTTTCCTGCTTCACACAGGAAAATTAAAAGTGTTAAAAGTATCCATTTTATATTTTTTGCATTGAGTAAAATAATGGAAGTGAATAATTAATTGTTCTTAGTTGTTCCACATAAAATATATCCTGTTTTCATATTTATAAATTAAATAAAATTTACATTTATATAAATGATCAGATCTGGAGTAAAGTAAAGGCACTGTCCTAAAGTGATACCAACAATTTTAACTGTAAATTTCTGCATATAATTTGTAGAAGGTTTCTATAAAGGGATAATAATGGATGCCCCATCAAGAAAAAATATTGTGCCAATTATCAAATAACCTCTACTGTAGTTATAGTTGTACTTAAAAGTTTCTGATCCCTTCTACACAAGTCCTAAAACTACATAAATAATAACTCAATTTAAACAAATAAGTTAAAAACATTTTACTCATTCATTTATTTAAGTTATCTAGTTTTTTATTGTGTGGAGAACAGATCACATTAGAGATCATATTTAAGCAGAGATATGGAAAATTCAAAAGTGTTCATAAACTTTTAAGCATTATTCTATGGTGTACTTAGATTATCATCAGAAACTGGGAAACCATAATGGTTTCATGCATGGGATTCCTGCTTCTGATCAGGCGTGAAATCCTCCGGTTCGGACCAGTTTGGCCGAACTGGTAGCAATGGCGGCCGGTAGTTCGTAGAACCAGTAGCAATGGTGGTGCAAGGCTCTGCCCACCCACCCGGTCATTGTTACTTCCTGGTTTTAACTAGGAAGTAAACTATTTTTACCCTCTGTGCATGTGCAGAGTGTCTGTGCGTGCACTTCCAAATCAGTTGGGAAGGTAAGTAGATTTCACCCCTGCTTCTGATGAATAGTTACATAAACTGTTCAACATAGCACTGCTTTAAGAAACTCTAAGCAACAGATGCCTAAGGCATGTTTCTTGGAATCTCATAAAATCAGAAAGGGGATTCTTTTTTGTAAATATACTGTCTGAATCAGTTTGATTTGAAAAACACAAACTTGGCTTCTATCTATGTTTTTCTTTCAAGTAATATATTTCCTCTGGGAAAATAACATATATAGAACAATAAAGTGTGTGTCTATACATTATGTGATTGATGATAGAAAGGTAGACATGTGCATAATCTTAATGCAAGAATTATAACTCCATATTTTTTAAAAAATGGAAGAGAGTTGAGGCTATATCCTTTGAATCAATCACTAATGCAGCCATCCTTTTCTCCAATACTTTATAATCCACTTGTGGTTTATTTGTAATCCAAATATCTAATTCAACCGATAGTTGAATTAGTTAAAATGGGATAGAGTAAAAGAGTAAAAATTGAACTTCTGCAGAAAGGTAATGGCTTGAAAATTAGTTTAAATTCTCTTATCCTAGCTTCAGATAAAAATAATAGTATGTAGTTTATAATCATAAATATTTCTATTTTTCTTGGATGGACATTTTGTCTTTCTTAAAGGTCAAACTGAACTCTGTACCAATTGTGATGCTTTCAAAACTAGTACTTTCTTCCAAAAAAGATCACCATACATTGTGTTCGCTATATGTTTTCTTCTAATTTCATTAGAAATTTCTTCTTGTCTATGCTCATCAAAAATAATGTAACATGTCCAAGAACATACTAGACACAGAGAGTTATAGCTCTAGAACAGTGCAATCATTGCATAACAAGAGAAGACCATAGATAGTTTTTGCAATCATATCAATAAAGAAAAAGTAGCTTAGAGTTGAGTTAGAATGAGGGTCTAGTGCTCTCTAACATTGGTTATTTTCTAGTGGACATTTCATTATCCAAATTAGGTAAAATCATCAGTACTAGACACAAGCTCCAAGGACCCCTCAAGCAATTACATGCCATTCCAGTATTCAGAGTCCAGACTTAAGATATTTGTTTGGAAGGGTATTTTTTTTTAAATAAAAAAAACTAAGTTTCACTTTATAGGTAGTAAAATTCTTGATTTAAGTAGAATGTAAAAGTATTTAGCTTGTAGGCTTCCTAGATGACATCTCTTCTTTCTCACATAAGCAAAACAATTTTTAATTGGCCTTTAGTAACCAAAAAGCCCATACAACTTATACATATTATTGAAATCACTCCTTCTCTTTAATAACAATATTAGCACTAATTATGCTAAGGAATAATGCACAAATGTTTGAAAAAAATAAAAAGCATATAATTAATTAAAGAGGGCTTCAGTCCAAACAAGGGAATTTAGACTTTTTACTTCTTTCCATTTAAGGACTGAGGGGTACAAGGCAGTGGTGGGATTCAGCCAGTTCGCACCACTTCAGGAGAACCGGGTGTTAACTTTCTAAGCAGTTTGGCAAACCGGTTGTTGGAGGAAATCACTAGGGCAGAGAACCGGTTGTTAAATTACTTGAACCCCACCACTGGTACAAGGGGATCATACAGAAAAATTAGAAAGAGGGCCAGCAAATTAAAGACTTAACTTCAGGATTTCCTATGATTCTCATAATACCTAAATCCAGTCATCAATGTCTGTCCAAATGTTACTACCATGTTTTCCCGAAAATAAGCCTGGGTCTTATTTTCTTTTGGCCTCAAAAATATACACTAAGGCTTATTTTTGGGAGGTGTCTTATTTTTTTCCCCATGTATGGGAGGCCCACTTCTTCTGCTTGCTCAGGGAGGGGCAAGAGGCCACATGGCATATCAGTGCCACCACTGTGAGGCAGGGGTGTGGAGCTGCCCCCCCCCCCCACTACACCAGCTTACCTGATGGCCCCCGCAGCCAGGCCATCCATGACCCAATACCTGCCTCATCTTGCAGCCACATACCATCACATCACTCAGTCTCCTGGTCCATTGTGAGAAAGCAGAAGAAATGGGCTGGTGGTCATGTGGGCTCCTGCTGGACATGGTTCCTGTTGCTGTTGCTGTGAGGCAGGTGTTGGGGCATGGATGGCCTAGCTGCAGGGGCCCTGAAGTAAGCCAGTGGGGGATGCATGGGGAAGCTCCCCCCCCACCTTACCTCATGACTTTGGCACTGTGAGCAATGAGACTGAATGGGGGGGGGGTGGCCAGCTGTTTAATTGACATATTTGCCCTCTTCCATCTTGTGGTTCCTGTTTAGCCCAATCACAGAACACACATAACAAGGTCAGTTGAAGATGCCTGCAGTGATGCAATGCGATAAACATACCTAGTTCTAACCTGATTTCCTCCTTGTGGCTTAGTATATTATTGTATAATGCAAATCGTTCCTATCTGGATTACTTTTTATTCTGTATATTATGTGAATCCAGAAAAAAGTTTAAATCAGTAATTGACTTAAGTATCTGTGAACCCATTGTGAAAAGTAAAACTTTTTACTGGCTTTAATAATCATATAATGAACATAACAAAAGACAGGAATTCTTTCACATCTACTGCTGGTACTTGGATTATTCAGTTACTTAGGAGTGTGTACATGTGTACAAACTGCATGTGTACAAACTGCATGCAAACCCAACAATTCTGCTGCAAGAAAGAACAAAGACACAGAAATACTTTTTGCAGTTAAAACTGTCAAATGGATATGATCGTTATATACTTGAACCAATTCAGATCCATTTCCAAGGAAAAATGGTGATAGATCTACCGTTTTCTTCATCTATCATTGTTATTACTTAGTACAAATATCTAGATTTTCCTTCTGGATAAAGAGATCATACTCTGTGAGAAAAATATGCTATTCATTTTCTAATGTATCCTTCCTCTCTTTCTTCCACCCAAAATGTTTCTGTAGTGTCAGCAAAGAAGCAAATAATGGCATAGTAATGCTTGAGATTTTGAGATAAAGTCATATTTCTGACATTTAAGAGACATTTTAGAAATGAAATTTCACACTGTCAAAGGCATTAAAACTTGTTAACCTAATCTTGCGTAGCTTCTTCTCTGGTAATGTTGTACTACTAACTACAGCATACAAAACATTTGCTAGACCAGTTCTTGAATACAGCTCATCTGTCTGGAACCTGCACTGCATATCAGACATTAATACAATCGAGAGAGTCCAGAAATATTTTACGAGAAGAGTCCTCCATTCCTCTAACCGCAATAAAATACCTTATGCCATCAGATTCCAAATTTTGGGCTTAGACAACTTAGAACTACGCCAACTTCAGTCTGACCTAAGCATAAAAGTATCTGCCACAATGTCCTTCCTGTCAATGACTACTTCATTGACAACCACAACAATACATGAGCAAATAATAGATACAAACTCAAGGTAAACCGTTCCAAACTTGATTGCAGAAAATATGACTTCAGTAACAAAGTGGTCAATGCTTGGAATGCACTACCTGACTCTGTAGTGTCTTCCCCAAACCCCCAAACTTTAACCTTAAACTGTCTACTGTTGACCTCATCCCATTCCTAAGAGGTCTGTAAGGGGCATGCATAAGTGCACCAGCATGCCTACCATCCCTGTCCTAATATTCCTTTTTACTTACTCTTTTCATGTATTCAAATTATGTTTATACTTTTACCTGTTATCTTATATATGCTTGACAAATAAACTTATGATTATGATTATGACAGTGTACTCTCTATTTAGACCTGGAATCCTGGCCCATGTTGAAAATCTAGTTCTTTCTTTTCCATTTTCTTCTCTCAATTGTTCTCTCACTCTATGTATGGATATATGTACATTTTGTTAGAGAGAAATAAGCTGAGCAGTGAAACGACCAGCTGTTTAAATTACTACTCAAATCCTCTCATGAATTTTTTAAAGAAGGGATTTTCTAGGAACCAACATCAAATGAAGGATCAAATGCCTTCTATTACAGAATATGGTTGCATTGTTTAACATCCCCAGAAATTACAGTCTTTGAAAACCATCTGGTCCCTTATGAACTGCAAGGTGGGATAGGGAGAGGCTGATTAATTTCAACACAAGACCAAAAAAATAAAAAATAAAAAATCACCATGTGATTAAAGCAATTGTTATTTAAGTTTGGATTGTTTCTGCCTGAAATCTCCATGACTTCTGACTTTTCCATATGTTTATTATTTCTCTTTTTAGAAATAATAATTTTTAAATTCTGTGGCTAGGTTGCTAGGAACAGTGCATTTTTGTCACCATGGAGTTCATTTAGTGCTTGGAAATCATTTCTGATCTAGTTTAATCAGCTAAATTAATCATTTCTTTAATTAGGTTTTTTTTTTTAAAGACTGAATGGGTAGAAAATATAACTAAATTTCCTCTCCTCCATTTTTACTACTTTTTTTTTGAAAGAAGAAAAATCTAACCTTTCAAAAAAAAAACAACAACCCTGTAGCACCTATATAATATAGGCTTTTAACTAATAATTTGCTTCCCTGCTCCTCAAAATCTGCTTGAGGCCATGTTGGGGGTATAAAACAACTGGTAGTTTTTCTTCAAGAAAAAATAAAACGGTATTTGTCATGAACAATTTTGCTTTTAAGGTTTCACTATTACTGACACTAAAGACTCATTAGGGGAAAACAGTGTAGCTTATTTTATTTTTAAAAATTGTGATACAAATTATATTTTTTTCCTCAGCATAAATCGATATCATTTTAATGTATTATGATCTGCTGTATCCACACAAACATTCTAGATGCCATCAATATGACATGGCTGTTGTAAAGTTACATCACATCGTTCTTTGGGATCCATTTTCCTCATGTCTCCTTTGCAGATTTAATTCTAACAATTTATTTTGTGTTCAAGCACTACCCCTTGAGGGCTATTGCAGTACCATCTTTCGGGTTTTTCACTCTTCTTAATGCTTCCCCTTTTCTGGATGTTGGGATGGAAAGCAGATTTCTAATTTTTATTCCACTCATTACTAAACAGGAACACTGAGGTCATAGCAAATAAAGCGGTATGAGTTAATGAGAACAGCTTTAGCAAAAGAGGAGGTGTTGCTCAAAGTACATCAAGTGCTTCCCATATATTAAGAAACCCCAGCTGAATCAGTTTTAATAATGTTGGGATTTACACAATTATTACAGAACCTTCATTATTCACTCTGTCTGCACATACCACAGCATAAATGAACATCTCAGTCTGGTGGTATTAACTTTGCCATTTTCTAACCCATTCCCTGGCCATCTGCTACATGCTGATCATTCACTGCTTTAACATTTAACAGTTACCCAACTGCAACTTAGCAGATTTGTGTACTTTTGAAAACAGCTGGTTTAATAACTGCTTCAGAGCGTTTGAATAAAGAAATTATTTTGTAATGCTTTATAAGAGTTGGTAAGGTAAGAGAATGAGAAAGTGGCAGAGAACTGGTGCCTCTGTGGGCAAGATTATCATGTTCATGTGGACATATGCAGTGATATACATTATTTTTTAAAAAAATTAGAGGTAATTTAAAAGCATATCTACAATTTGTAATCTGTTTATTACAAAAAATCAATAGATCCATTGTAAACTTGCTTCCAGCCTCTTACTATTTGATAAGAGAATTGTTGTGACTTGACATAAATTGTAAGACCATGTACTAAATTTCTGCTGACTGATCTGGTATTCTATGGCAACAAAAAGTTAACTAAGTATGTCATCTTTGCAGCAAACCTATAAAATGCACCTAACATTTGTGAAGGAATAGAGATATGCTCTCATACTTTACTTATTTTAATTCATTTATTCATACCTACTCAGGTGTAAAGCCCCAATGTTTTTCATGGAGCTTTTGCTTCATGGAGTCTGAGCAGAATTCCAGCCCAAATTATTCATTTATTATGAGATTTATGTGTTTCAGTTGCAATAGATTACAACTGCTACTTCTAAGCTATATGTGCTAAGCCTTTATGAAATAACTTAGGTTCAATTGTACTAAGAGATGTATGTTATAGAGTAGCTACAATTCTCTTCTTTGTGGCAAAGAGATGATGTGATATACCTCAATGAAATACTCTCTGTCGCATAAAAAATTCACCATTCTTTTATCAGCACTAGAACTTGGAAAATGAATTCTCTGCAAGGGCTACACATGTGCAAAATAACATTGCTTTCAGCTTTCATTTACATTGTTCAGTCCTAGTCAAACCCAGAGACTCAAGTACTTACAAAATCCCAAAGAGGTTTGTACAATAAAGTGGCTATACATATACTGAATCTTTGTTTTTTAAAATGCTATGGCATACTTAGAAATGTTGCATCACAAGGCATTTGAAGGAGTATTTCCCACAAAATGTTGCTAAACAACCCTTGAAGGATTTCATGAACTTAATATCATCTACCCCACCTCTTGTTTTTGGAGGCCTTGGGGTGGTTTTTTTTTTTTTAATTTTATTTATATGCCACCCTTCTCCAGAGACTCAGGGTGGCTTACAATGCGTTAAGCGATAGCCTTCATACTTTTGTATATTTTATACAAAGTCAGCTTATTGCCCCCACAAACTGGGTCCTCATTTAACCTACCTTAGAAAGGATGGAAGACTGACTCAACCTTGAGCCTGGTGAGAATTGAACTCGCAGTAATTGCAGGCAGCTGGATGTTAAATGCTGCCTAGTAGGAGGCATTAGCCTCCTACGCCACTCAGGCTCCTTTGGGGTTCTTGCAGAATGTGTTGCAGGTGAAAGAAAAGGGTGTAGTCAGGCACAGAAGATAGAATAATATGATTGGAAAGGACCTTGAAGAGGTCCTTCTAGTCCACCCCACTGTGCGTGGCAGAAGATCCTATACTATTCTGGACTTTTCCTGGGCTTGATGAGATGGATATACGTGATCATAGAAAGAATAACAGACTAACAGAGCAGAATTACACAGTTGACAGGGATACTGGAGGTTTCCCAGTCCAATCTCACCCATCCCAACCAAGCAGGAGATACTGTACCATTTAGAGACAAATGGCTGTCCAATCTCTTCTTAAAAATCTCCACAGAAGTTGATTCACAACTTCTGGAGGCAACCTGTTCTATTAGTTAATTGTTCTCACAGTTAGGAAATTTCTCCTTCGTTCTAAGTTGCTTCTCTCCTTTATTAGTTTCCATCCATTGCTTCTTGGCCTGCCTTCAGGTGCTCTGGAGAATAAGTTGACCCATTCTTCCTTATGACAGCCCTCAAATATTGGAACATTGCTATCATGTCACCCCTAGTCTTTCTTTTCACACGGC
>WNWU01009544.1:0-18079 GCA_012654045.1 Ptyas mucosa | reverse complement strand
CCAGGGATGGGCTGGAGGAGGGTATGCAGAGCGCTCTCCCTCCTCCCTCGCCTCCGGGGAAGCCTCCTCCTCTTTTCCCGGCCCCTCGGCCGGCTGGCTAGCCAAGCTGCAAGCACGCCTCCGCGCCCGAGGAAATGGGGAGGTGGGGAGGGCCGGTGCTTTTGCCCCTCACTTGTTTGCTCGCCCTGCGCCCTTCTCTGCTGCTACCTGGAGGGTGGATCTGTCTCCAAAGCGCTCGCGCTGGCAGCGCTTTGGAGACAGATCCACCTTCCAGGTAGCGCCTGCACATTTACGCGCCACCCCAGCCTCGCCTTCTCTGGTTTAATATTGAGCCTAGGCAAACTATTAGAAGCGCGTTATACGGTAAAGAAAGCCGTCAACTCGGATTAAGTGTGTGTGTGTGTGCAATTTACAGGTGAACAGATTTGATTCCCGAAACGATCCCAAACGCCAGTTTGCTCAGGGACCAAGTCCTTCCCGGCAGGGTCGCGTGTAAGAGATTGCCGGCTGAATGAGTGGGGTGTGTGTTTTAAACCAGAGAAGGCAAGATCCGCTGGGAAGGTTTACGATGGAACGGGGCGAGGAGGACCTGGAGAGGCTTCTTGACCCCCCTCCTCCTACTACTAATGGGGGGCGAAGCGATCTACTAATGGGCGAAGCGCATTAATGCAAGAAGCGTTCCATTCCGAGGGGTTTCTTCGCACCCATGCCTCGAATTGGAACAGTTCAGCCGGGGGAGGGAAGCGGGGAGCCTAGGTGAGGTGGGGGACCCGCGCCCCTCTCCCTCTCCCACCTCGGAAAGGAACGCTTCGGGCAGGCTCGGGGCGGGAAGGAAAGAGGAAGGGGCTGCGGGACGAGGGACGGCGCAGGGAGGCTTGGAGAGCAAAAGCTGCTCCCCAGACGCTTCTTCCCGCTTCTGCCACCCCCTCTTTTAAAAGCGAAAATGAGAGAGAGAGAGAATCAGAATGAGACAGAGAGAGAAAGAGACAAAGAATGAAAAGGAAAGACAGAATGAAAGAGAGACTGAGAGAAAGAGAAAGAGAGAATCAGAGAGAGAGTGAGAGCATGAGAGATAGAGAGAGAGAATGAAAGAGAGAGAAAGAGAAAATGAGAGAGAAAGAATGAGAGAGAAAGGGGGAGAGAGAAAGAATGAGAAAGAGTGGGAGTGACAAGATAGGGCAAAAACGTAAAATGTGAGGACCGTCGTAAGTTCAAGGACTGATCACAAGTGCGAGGACCAGTCAAAAATAACTTTTTCAGCCCTCTGAGTAGTCCATATGCGCAAAAGGACTACCCAGAGGGCTGAAAAAAGTGATTTCTGACAGGTCCTCGCACTTTTGACCGGTCTTCGCACTTATGACCATCTTCACATTTATGCCCGTGCAGCATTCTTAACAACCGTGTCACTCATTTCACAACTGCTTCTCTTCACCATGGTGACAAGATAGGGCAAAAACATAAAATGTGAGGACCGTCGTAAGTTTGAGGACTGGTCACAAGTGCGAGGACCAGTCAAAAATAACTTTTTCAGCCCTCTGAGTAGTCCATATGCACAAAAGGACTACCCAGAGGGCTGAAAAAAGTGATTTCTGGCAGGTCCTCGCACTTTTGACCGGTCTTCGCACTTATGACCAGTCTTTTTTTATTTTGAAATTTACCAGTAGCTGCTGCATTTCCCACCCCCGGTTTATACGTGAGTCAACAAGTTTTCCCAGTTTTGGGTGGTAAAATTGGGGGGGTCGGCTTATATGCGGGTCGGCTTATACACGAGTATATACAGTATATTGAAATTTTTTAGCCATTTTCCCATCTATAATGCCCAATAAAAATAGTTCTGGCTTCAGTTCGATCTTTTGTTCAGTAATTTCTTCCAACCATTCCCTTATTTTATGCCAATACTTTCTGGCTTTGGGGCAGGTCTACCACATATAGTAGAAAGTTCCCTGTTTATAACTACATCTCCAGCATTCGGGTGAACAGTTTGGAAACATTTTGGCCAACCTTGCTGGGGGTAAATGCCAATGATAAAACATCTTGTAGAGGTTTTCCTTATAGGCTGCTGACATCGTTATTTTATAATTTTTCTCCCATAATTTGTCCCAATAGTCTAATTCAATACTATATACGAAGTTTCTAGCCCAGCTTATCATTGTCTCCTTCACAGTTTCTTCTTCCATTTTGAATCTTAGGAAGAGGTTATATGCTTCGGTAATCATTTTTTCCCCTGTCCCTAGCAATATTTTATCCAATTCCAATTGTTTTCCATAGATGCCATACTGTTCTAAATCTTTTTTATATCTTGTCCTGATTTGGAGATAGGGCCACCAATCAATCTTTATTCCTTGATTCCTTAGTTCCTGGTCAGATTTTAATTCTCCTTGTTCATCCAATAGTTCTATATACCTCACCACCTTATTTAAATCTAATACATTTAGATAAATCATCGCCTCCATTGTTGATAACCAAATTGGAATTTTCATGTAATGATTTTTCCTAATTTTTTCCCAAATGCTTATCAAGGCATCTCTCACTAAGTGCCTCTGGAAATATGCATGGGCTTTGTTTTTCCCCTCCCAGAGGAATGAGTGCCAGCTGAGTTGGAGATCGTGGCCCTCTAATGTTAACACCCTTTTATTGTTCAATTGAATCCAGTCTTTAAGCCACGTCACAGCTGCCGCGTGTTAATAAAATTCCCAGTCAGGAAGGCCAAAACCCCCCTTATTTCTAGAATCTTGCAAAAGTTTGAGTTTTATTCGAGCTTTTTCCCCCAACCAAATAAATTTTGTTATTATTTTATTTAATTGTTCAAAAAAAAATTCCCTAATTTTATTGGTACCGTTTGGAAGAGATACAAAACTTTAGGTAATATATTCATTTTTTTTGTAGCAATTCTGCCAATTAATGATATTTGTAATTTCGCCCAGTTATCCAAATCTTTTTGTACTTGTTATAGTAATTTGTTGCAATTGTCCTCTTTTATCGAAGAACATTTCGCCGTTAACCAAATTCCCAAGTATTTTACTTTCTTAGCAATTTGGATCCCCAATTTCTCTTCCAGTTCCTCATTTTGCCTGTTAGTAAGATTCTTAGTAAATATTTTAGTTTTTTCATTATTTATTTTAAGCCCTGCTACTTTGCCAAATTCTTCTATTTCCTGTAATAATATGATTCCCGTCTCTAGGGTATCTTCTATGAAGGCCAAATCGTCTGCAAATGCTTGAACTTTGTATTCCTCCTTTTTAATTCTCAATCCTTTTATTTCCTACTTTTGCCTAATTTGTATCAATAATATCTCCAACAATAAAATAAATAAAAGGGGGGATAGGGGACATCCCTGTCTCACCCCTTTGAATATACTAAAATCCTCTGTTGTTTCCCCATTTAATATTATTTTTGCCGATTGGTTGGAGTAAATCACTCCATTCCCGTAAATTTTTCCCCAAAATTCATAATATTCAATTGGTTAGTAAGAAAATTCCATTTTAGATTATCAAAGGCTTTTTGAGCATCTACGAATATCAGCACCACTTGCTTTTCCGGATGAGCCTCATAATATTCCAATGTATTCATTATAATCCGTGTGTTATTTCTTAGATGCCTGTTGGGTAGAAACCCATTTTGGTCAGAATGAATGATTTCTTTTTTTTTTTTTTATTGAAAAAGTTTTAACAATACAAATTTTTCCCCCTTTTTTCCCCCCCTCCCTAGCCACAGATTGTAAAATACATATAAAAACAATATATAAATCCTTCCCATCCCCACCCTAACCCTCCCCCTCCTCCCTCTTCCCTCCCCCCCTTGACTTCCATTATATGCAATATTAATATTCCCAAACAATATATATGTTATTCAAACTTCCATATCTTTTTTCTATATTTACTAACATACTAACATAATCATCTCAGCTAAAAGCGATATAATATTTTCTAGTCTGATACTTATTCTGTACATACTCAATCCATAATTTCCATTCCTGTATATACTTCTCATGCGTCTGATCTTTTAAAAAAGCTGAAACCTTTGCCATTTCTGCAAATCCAGCCATCTTCTGGGTCCATTGGTCAACCGTCGGTAAAACATCACTCTTCCAATGTTGGGCAATCAACAACCTAGCTGCTGTCACCATATACAAAATCAATTTAGTTTCACCCAGTGTAAAGTCTTTAACTATACCCAATAAAAAAAGTTGCGGAGAAAATTGTATTTTTTTCTTTAAAACATTTTGCATAACCCACCAGATTTTTATCCAAAAAGCCCTCACTTTCCTGCAGGTCCACCAGATGTGATAATATGTAGCATCTAAACAATCACATCTCCAACATTTTGGCTGCTCATTAGGGTACATGCAAGACAATTTCTTGGGGTCTAAGTGCCATCTATAAAACATTTTATAAAAATTTTCTTGTAGATTTTGTGACTGTGTAAATTTAACGTTCTGAACCCATATTTTTTCCCATGTTTCCAACATAACTGGTTGAGAGAAATTTTGTGCCCATTTAATCATACAATCTTTAACTAGCTCATTTTCTGAGTCTCTTTCTAACAAAACATTATAAACTCTCTTAATATGCATTGGACCTGTCCGCTTTATCTGTTCAACCAATTCTACTTCATATTCCATTAAACCAGTTTGTTGATCTTCTTTCCAGAATGAATGATTTCATTTAATATTTTTTTGACTCTTTCGGCCATTATTGTAACAAATATTTTATAATCGGCATTTAACAATGAGATTGGCCTATAGTTTTTCATTTGCTGTTTGTCTGTGTTATTTTTTGGAACGAGTGTTATAAGTGCCTTTGTCCATGACTTTGGTAATTTTGCCTGTTCTAATGTTTCGTTATATACATCCAGTAATAGTATCTCCAATGGCTCTTGTATTTCTTTATAAAACTCTGCGGGAATTCCGTCTGGTCCTGAAGTTTTATTATTTTTTTGTTTTTGAATTGCTGCCTTCATCTCTGTCATAGTGATTTTATCATTTAACATTTCCTTTGTTACATCTGGTAATTATGGGGAGGCTCCTCTCGTTTAAATACTGTTTGATATCTTCTTCCTCTATCTTCTCCTGACTATACAAAGTTTTAAAATTTTTGGGGGCAATACTCTATTTCTCTTCCATCTGATAATGCATATTCCCCTCTTCATCCTGTAATTGTTGCATTAATTTTTTTCCCCTTCTCCTTCTTCAGTTTGTAGGCCAGCCATCTCCCCGGTTTGTTAGCATGTTCAAAGAAATTCTGTCTTGTCGATCTAAGTTTTGGGGCCATTTCTTCTTGTGAGATTAAATTTATTTTGTGCTTGATCATTTCTTTTACTCCTTTAATTTTCTCATTTGTGGATTCTTGCATCCTAAATTCCAATTCTTCAAGTTTCTCCTGTAGCTCTATTTGTTGTTTCTTTTTTTCTTTATTCCTTCGCGCCACATACACTATTGTTAAACCCCTAATCTAAGCTTTAGTTGTATCCCATAAATTTTGTAGGGTTGTATGTTCATTTAAATTTTTCTTTTAAAAAAATCTAGCTCTTTTTCTTTCCCTTGGACATAGAATAGAATAGAATAACAGAGTTGGAAGGGACCTTGAAGGTCTTCTAGTCCAACCCCCTGCCCAGGCAGGAAACCCTACACCACTTCAGACAAATGGTTATCCAACATCATCTTAAAAATTTCCAGTGTCGGGGCATTCACAACTTCTGCAGGCAAGTTGTTCCACTTATTAATTGTTCTGTCAGGAAATTTCTCCTTAGTTCTAAATTGCTTCTCTCCTTGATTAGTTTCCACCCATTGCTTCTTGTTCTACCCTCAGGTGCTTTAAAGAATAGTTTGACTCCCCCTTCTTTGTGGCAACCCCTGAGATATTGGAACACTGCCATCATGTCTCCTCTAGTCCTTCTCTTCATCAAACTAGACATACTCAGTTCCTGCAACCGTTCTTCATATGTTTTAGCCTCCAGTCCCCTAATCATCTTTGTTGCTCTTCTCTGCACTCTTTCTAGAGTCTCAACATCTTTTTTACATCGTGGCGACCAAAACTGAATGCAATATTCCAAGTGTGGCCTTACCAAGGCATTATAAAGTGGTATTAACACTTCACGTGATCTTGATTCTATTCCTCTGTTTATGCAGCCCAGAACTGTGTTGGCTTTTTTGGCAGCTGCTGCACACTGCTGGCTCATATCTAAATGGTTGTCCACTAGGACTCCAAGATCCCTCTCACAGTTACTACTATTGAGCAAGGTACCACATATACGGTACTTGTGCATTTTGTTTGTCTTCCCTAAATGTAGAACCTTGCTTTTTTCACTGTTGAATTTCATTTTGTTAGATAGCGCCCAATCTTCAAGTCTGTCAAGATCCTTCTGTATCTTGAGCCTATCTTCTGGAGTGTTGGCTATTCCTGCCAGCTTGGTGTCATCTGCAAACTTGATGAGTTCCCCATCTATCCCCTTGTCCAAGTCATTGATGAAGATGTTGAAGAGTACTGGGCCTAAAACAGAGCCTTGGGGTACTCCACTGCATACATCCCTCCATGTAGATGCCCTTCCATTGAGGACTACACATTGAGTGCGGTTGGTCAGCCAGTTACGAATCCATCTGGTGGTGATGCTGTCTAACCCACATTTTTCTACTTTATCTAGAAGTAGGTTATGGTCTACTTTATCAAATGCTTTACTGAAGTCCAAGTAAATTATATTGACAGCATTCCTCTGGTCCACTAATTTTGTCACTTTGTCAAAGAATGCAATAAGATTAGTCTGGCATGATCTGTTTTTGACAAACCCATGTTGGCTTTTGGTTATTACTTTGTTTGCTTCTAGGTGTTCGGTGATTTGTTGCTTGATTATCTTTTCCAGAATCTTCCCTGGTATTGAGGTCAGGTTGATAGGTCTGTAGTTTCCTGGATCTGTTTTTTTTTCCTTTTTTGAAGATGGGAACTACATCAGCTCTTTTCCAGTCCTCTGGCAGTTCCCCGGTGCTCCAGGATCTTTGAAAGATATAGTTCAGTGGTTCTGAGATCTCGTCTGCCAGTTCCTTCAGAACCTTGGGGTGTAATCCATCTGGTCCTGGTGATTTGAACTCGTCTAGGGTAGACAGGTGTTCACTTACCATTTTCTTCCCTATTTTAACTTGTGTTCCTAATCTGTTTTTTGTGGTGCTGTTTTTGATAGGTTGGACTGACTGACTGAATGAATAAAAACTTTATTATGGTCATCGACCAGCAATAGACATACAATAAATTAAAAATAATACTGACATTAATCATGAATAATAACATCCCTGTTATGAAAATACATAATCTCAAACCATTAGGGTCACTCCCTAATTTACATGAGTGGAGAGCTGATAAGTATGTGAGTAAATGTATTTTTCCAATAATTGTTATAGATATCTCCAAAAAATTGGCACCAGTTGACATCTATAATTCTGTAACCAGTTTTTTTCTTGTGGACATTGCAGCGACACAGAATTTTGCCACTGCCCACGTGGTAGCTGGATTTGAGTCTTGGAGGAGAAAGCCTACATAAAAGTCGTCTGTCCTCCCTGGCAATCTCTCTAGTAAGGGGAGAATATATATTGACCTACATACTCTGTACAGTATGTACATTCACAGTACAATAAAACATGTGAGATATCTTCTACTTCTCCTTTTCCACATATGCATACCCGTTCTGCTATTGGTGTTCTCTTGTACCTACCCTGGAGAAGTGCTGAGCGGAGAATATTAAATCTGGCTCTGAAGAAAGCTATTCTTTGTTTTGGGAAGATCAGATCATTTAGATATCTTGCTGATTCCCACACACCCTGCTTGATTCTGTCCCTACTGTGGAGAGGCAACCTATTTAGTTCTTCTTGGAACTCCATGTCCTTCATTCTATCAATTACCACTTGCTTTGCTTTGTCAAAGCTGAGGGACATTAAGAATACTGATGACAGCCCATAAGAGCTCAGCTTGTGATCTATCGCCTGTTTCCAGGGGGAGGGGAAGTTGTCAGTCAGCACTAGCGGGGACAGTCCCTCTGGAAAGAAATAAATTTTTAGCCAATAAATGATCATCATCTTCCAGGCTCTTACCTGAATTTGAGGCATACCTGTCTCAATTCTTAGCTGGGCATTTGTTTTTTGTTTTTTTAAATAATCTTTATTTACATTTGTCATTAAAAAAGAGACAACACACCATACAAATGACAAACAGAACAACAAAACAAAGAACATTCATGCATAGTATTTGATACATTAGATCTATATTGCATTCCAGGGGAGACAGAACAACCTAATTCAGATTTACAGATCAATCAGGTCTATCCGACCTCACTTTAATTGTATAACATAAGGTTTTCAAATACAAATCCTAATCTAACTTGGGTTGTGATTTTCTCTTCGATAACCAGATATACAGTTTTTCCCAAGATAAACATGTTTGCGTTTGGTCTCTTTCTTTCAGTTTTTTTGTTAATTTATCTGCTTCCACACAATCCAAAATCTTCTCTATTATTGTTTCCTCTGATGGGGTATTTTTGTCTATCTAGAGTTGGGCAAATGTTAATCTCGCTGCTGTGATAATATGTAGTGCAAGGTACCATGAGTCTTTTTTGATATTTTCCGGTTTGGAGCCGAGCAAGCATGTCTCTGGTCGCCATTCAATCTCTTGGTTTAAAATCTCATTAAGCCATTTTTTAATTTTCTCCCAAAATTTAACTGCTACTGGGCACGTCCACCATTGATGATAATAGGTGCCGCGCTCAAACCCACATTTCCAGCATTCAGCAGACTGTCCAGTAAACATTTTAGCCAATCTATCAGGGGGAAGGTGCCATCTGTATAGCATCTTGTAGATGTTTTCTTTATACGCAGTAGAGACTACTAGTTTCATATTCCCCCACCAAATCTCTTGCCATTTTTCCAAATGGATTGAATAACCAAAATTTTCCCCCCAAGTGATCATTGTATCCTTTATTATCTCCTCACCAATCTCTAGCCTCATCAGCAGTTTATAGCTTTTAGAAATCATGCCTTTTTCTGGGCCCATCAAGATTTTATCTAACTCTTGCAAGTCAATATTTATGCCTTTCCTATCTCGGTCTTTTTTATATTTTGATTGAATCTGTAAATAGGTCCACCAATCCAATTGTAATCCCTGGGAGTTCAGCTCCTGTTTTGGCTTTAGCTCTCCTCGTGCATTCAGCAAATCTTTGTACATTAATTTTTTCACAGGATTATATAGTTTGGGATATGTCAATGCTTCCAGAGGTGATATCCAGCACGGTGTTTTAATGTAGTATTTCTTGCTAATCTTCTCCCAATTCCGAATTAAGATATTTCTTATGTAATGTTGGGTAAACCATTTGCTTTGTGGGGTATTATCCCGCCAAAGTGCCATATGCCAGCCCTGTTGTAAATCATGGCCTTCTATCTTAAGAAGACAGCTATTGCCTAAGGTAATCCATTCTTTGGTCCAGACTAATAAAGTAGTAGTTCTCCCAACATGGTAAACCCAGGCCTCCCCTTTCTTTTATCTCCTGCATCATTTTTTTTTAATCCGGGGTTTTTTCCCCTGCCAAATAAATTTAGCTATTACCTGATTTAGATCCATAAAGAATTTTTTTGATAGGTTCGCTGGAGCAGTTTGGAACAGAAAATTAAACTTTGGTAAGACATAGGATTTTATTGTTGTTACCCATCCCAAAAGTGATAGTTGGATTTTACCCCACTTGTCGAGGTCTTTTCTTATTTGGTTTAATAATTTACTATAATTGTCCTCCTGTATGCTCGAACATCTACTGGTTAACCAGATTCCCAAATACTTGATTTTACTGACTACTCTTAATCCTGTTGCTTCTTGTAGATCCTGCTTATCTTTCTCTAAAATATTCTTGGTTAATATATTTGTTTTCTTTTTATTGATTAATAGACCTGCTACAGCCCCAAATTCCTCAATTTTCTCTAACAAGGATAAACAAGATTTTATGGGATCTTCCAAGATAAAAGCCATGTCATCTGCAAAGGCCTGAGTTTTATATATCTGGTGTCCAATTTTGAGGCCTTTTATTTCTTCCTCGTTTCTTATTTTACGCAGTAGTGTTTCTAACGATAATATAAAAAGTAAAGGGGATAGAGGACAACCCTGTCTTGTGCCTTTGCCGATAGGAAATTCTTCCGTCAAGTCCCCATTTATCAGTAATCTGGCAGTTTGTTTAGAATAGATAGCTTTAATTGAATTTAGAAGTCTTTGTCCAAAGCCCATATGTTCTAATTGTAATAATATAAACTCCCAATTGACCCTGTCAAATGCCTTCTGGGCGTCTATAAAAACTAACACCACCTGCTTACCTGGATGGTCTTCATAATATTCAAGTACGTTTAGCATGACTCTCAAATTGTCTCGTAATTGTCATGACGGTAAAAACCCATTTTGGTCACTATGTATAAATTCATTTAGAAAACCTTTTAGTCTGTTTGCTAGGATTGCTGTAAATATTTTATAATCCGAATTCAGGAGGGATATTGGTCTATAATTTTTTATATCTGCCGGTGGGGGATCTTCTTTAGGTATTCCTCTTCCAAAATCTCTTTCGTCAAATTGGATATCTTAGGTAAATCTGAATTCTCTATATAATTTTTCATCATTCCTGCTAAGATCTCCTCCTTTTTATATAATTCCTTATAGAAATCAACTACAATTTTTTCTTTCCCTCCCTTATCTCTTATTAGGTTTCCATCCTTGTCTTCTAATTGTTCAATTCGCCTACTCTGTTTCTCCTTTTTTAGCCTAAATGTAAGCTATCTTCCTAATTTATTAGCTGACTCAAAGTGTTTCTGCCTTGCTGCTTTTATCTTATCCTTCATCCCGTCCAGATCCAAAAGATTAAGTTGGTGTTTTAACAATATTATCTGTTCTTTTGCTTCAATAGACAGTGGGTTATGTTGTAATTGTTCCTCAGCCTTTGTTAATTTACTTAATATCTCACCCCTCTCTTGTTCTTCTTTTTTACGTTTAATAGCCATGTGTTTAATAATGAGGCCTCTTATAAAGGCTTTGGCAGCATCCCAGACTATTTGAAGGGGCATTCCTGGTGTCCTATTTTCTTGAAAGAAGAAGGTTACTTCTGTCTTAAGCTTTTGTGTAAATTCAGATTCTTTCAAAATCACTGATCTCATCATCCATCTCTTCCTATTTTTCCCTTCTTTCTTTAACACAGCTAATACTGGGTTGTGGTCCGCCCAATCATTCGGCATGATCCTAACCTCCATCACTTGAGAGTTAAGTTCTTGTGACATCCAGATCATGTCCAACCTGGACCACAATTTGTGCCTGGAAGAGTAGTAAGTGAATTGTTCAACTGTTGAATTGTGCTCACGCCAAAAATCTTTCAATCCTAATTCATCTCTTATTTCGTTACAAATGGCTGGTAAGATCCTCTTATCTTGTCCTCTATTTTCCTTTTTTGAATTCTCCCCTGTTTTGTAATCCTGTGTCCTATTGATTACTGCATTGAAATCACCTAAGAGACATACTTGCTCGTATTCCAAGTCTCGAATTTCTCTTTGTACTCTCCGAAAGAAGGATCTCTGCTTGGTGTTAGGAGCGTAAATTCCTATTAATAGTACCTTGCTCTGCAATATTTCCACCTCTAATATTAGTAATCTTCCCTCTTCATCTGAAAATAGTTGTTTCGGTGAGAGATGTTCCTTTACGTACATTGCTACTCCTCTCTTTCTTTCCTCCGAAGCCGCTACAAATAATTTCCTTGCCTTGGGGCATTTCAATAAATTTGATTGCAATAATTTAATATGAGTTTCCTGCAAACATGTTATATCCACCTTGGCTTTAATAATTTTTGATAAGATACATCTTCTCTTTGTTGGAGCATTAAGGCCATTGACATTCACCATCAATAGTCTCACTCCTTGGTCCATTTTTATTTATTAATCCCTTTAGATTTTGCTGTCCGGTGAGTCTCTATTCCGTATTCTTCCACTCCTCCTTCTCCCCTTCTCCCTTCTCGTTTCCCTTTTCCATGATATACTTGTATTCCTCTCTCAGTTCTCCAATCATCCTTCTGATCTCTCTGATCCTCTTTTACTGTTTCTTTGTCTCTTTCATGTTCACTAGGTCCAAAAAATTTTTCACAAAAGTCTTGTGCAATCCTTAGCTGGGCATTTGGAGTTCCTTTGGGTGCAGCTAAGATGGCTCACAGGAATTTGGTTTGTATAGTTTCTAGCAAGTTTTTCTTTGCAAGGATTCCTGTTTATGCTCCATAAAGAATTTGCGCCGGGGGACGACTTCCGGCTCCAGATGGCAGCAGACGTTGTTTGGGTTCTTTGCCCCAGCGTCTGAATCCCCCCCCCCCGCTTGGAGGCCCCTCGGGGCCGGGTGCCCTGGTTTGGGGGTACCCGCCGTTAAGGGCAGCTCGCCAGGGGTCCCCTGCCTCAATTCCAGGGGCTGGGCGGCCAATGCTGGCGCGCCCGAGGCTCCAGCGAGTGTGGGCAGCACGCAGCGGCCATTCCAAGGCCGTTACGTGCCTATGTGCCTGTAGGACCCGGTGTATATCGAAATTAAGGCAGCAGGTAAAGAGGCGATCGGAAGAGGAAGAGATGCAGGCCGGAGAATAATTAGAAAAGGAGAGACTTTGACTGGCGAAGCAACGAGGCGTCCTGTGGGTGAGAGGGGGGGGGCTGAAGTTTCTCCCCCCCCTTGCAGCTGGGAAGGGCGCCGTAGTTGAGAAGAAAGAGCGAGAAAAAATAAGGAGACCTCTTACTTTACTGATTTCTTGTGGAGAATGGTGGAGGCAGAATTTGGGAAGGGAGGCTGGAGCCCTCTGTCCTTCTGGAGAAACATGGCTGGAGCTTGATTTCCTGCTTCTTTGTATATAATTGATGACATCACCCACCGCTGGTTTCCTGTTTGACCTACTCTACAAGCCGGACTCGTTGCTCCTGTGAGCGCCCTCTGGTGGATCGTGAGGAAATAGAGCTGATTTTTAAGAGAACCTTCTCCTTCTGGATGCTTGTGCCTACCTGAGGACCTCTCATTCTTTATTACTGTAAGATGGCTAAAGGACAAAGACCAGCCGCAGCTGATATTGAAAACATTTTGCAGAAATTGGCAAAATTGGATGAGAAACTTGATAAGCTTGATATCTTGCAAAAAGGGCAATTGGAAATAAAATCTGAAATGGTAGTTATGAAAAAAGATATAAGTGCTGTTCAACAGGTGGTTGAGGACAACAAGAAAAAGGTGGGAGGTTTGGAGGGGGAGGTGCGGGCAATCCAGAAGAGGGAAGAAATGAGAGGAAATGTAATTTTAACTTCGCAGCTGGATAGAATGTCTTATTTTCTCAGGTTTCAAAATGTGGAAGAAGTGGACCAGGAAGATCTGCGAGAAGTGATGGTTAAATTGTTGGGCGAATTTATTGAAAGAGGTTTGGATTTTATGAGATGGGACATGGATCTAGTTTATAGAGTAAATTCACAATATGCAATTTTACATAGTGTCCCAAGAGAGGTCCACATTAAATTTGTGAGAAGGGAAACGAGAGATGAAATACTGAGAACTCAAAGATCGGGGGCGCTGATATACAGGGGCAAGGAGGTCACCATTTTGAAGCAGATCCCTAGACAGGTACGAGAATTAAGAAGAAATTATTATTTTTTATCAAGTAAATTGTACCTTAAGGGAATAGGCTTCAGGTGGTTGATGCCGGAAGGTTTGATGATTTTCTGGGAGGGCAGTAGGAAGAAAATTAATAGTGTGATGGAGGCTCAGGCCTATCTGGAGCAACATAAGACCCTCCTAGAGGGTGAAGATACAGGAACCGAGGAAGGGGAGGTACTAGATGATCAAGGAGCAGGGGCGGGCAAGGCCGTGGTGGTCCAGGAGGAAGGGGGTGCTAAGGCCAGAACCTTGAGATCTAGAACCAAGAAATGATGAAGTGAGAGGAATATATTATTTTGTGCCTTTTATGATATCTCTTATTTTTGTAAACTTTAATATTACTCTGGATATTGAATTGATATTTTTATATAAATCCGGTTGCTAAATTTGTAATTTTAATAAGGGAAGATCTGCTGTATGTGAAAAAAAGTAATTATATATTATCTTTGTAAAAGGATAATGAAAATTCTACATATTGTAAGCGATAATATTGTTTATTTTTTAACCAATAAAAACTTTTATAACATAAAAAAAAGAATTTGCGCCAATGTTTTGGCTTCAAAAAGTTTTAAGGCAGCAGGTACTAATTGACCACCGCCTGTATAAAAGAAGTGTTTAATTGCATTTGAGGACCTATTGGCTGCTTGCAATGTCTGCTCCAGGTGTGCCTTCCATGTCCCTTGAGAGTGGAAGACCACCCCAAGGTATCTAAATGTCCTAACCTGTTCCAATCTGTGTCCTTCAATTTTCCAGGAGTATTGTCTGGGTCTTTCGGCAAAAACTAAAATTTTTGATTTATCAAAGTTAAGGACCAACTTGTTCTGTCTACAGAAGCCAAGTGTTGCCCTAATTGCTCTCTTCAGTCCTATGGGAGTTTGTGAAATAATAGCAGCATCGTCGGCATATAGGAGAATCGGGATTAAGTGAGAGCAAAGACGCCACCAAGAAATAACAGAAGTAGACCAGGCCCTAGACACTACCAGATCAAACACACAGCAACTAGACTCAAACCCGAATAGAGTTCACAACCACTTATCTGAGGTCCCTCGACGAGTTCCAGAAGTTGAAGACACTCCACAGACACTCTCCGAGGACGAGGCAGTAATAATCCAAAAAGAAAGGGCTGCGCCGCCAGACGAGTTCGAGATGGTTCCTGGAGTTCCCACAGGAGAGACAACAGATCCAACCTCTCCGGCCAGAGCTGCCGAGTCGACTGAGCTGTGCATGTCAGGTTGCACCCACAAGCGACCCACCTACTTACAGGATTCCATTGCTTGAACGAATCCTGATTGGGTAACACTATTCTAGAGGGGAGGGGTGTTAGATATTGAATAGACTGAAGTAGGAACCAATCAGTGGTCCCGGAGTCAGTGCGGGAAAAACAAGCATACGTCAGTGGCTGATGCCGCGGGCAGCTCCCTTTAAAAGGAGCTGCTGTGGCTAGGTTTGCATTGCTGTTACTGGAGCTAAATAAAGCATTTGAATCGGCTACTAGTGTCCTGCTTCTTCTCTCCGCCCACTATTCAACAATAAGCCACCAAAACATTATCTTATACTTAACAAGTTGTGAAGAGAGAAAGTGGTAGTTCCGCCTTTGTTCTCTAATTCTTCTGAGTACCTGCTTGAGGGTTATAATTTCTCTCCCCTTATAAGTCAATGGAACATCTCGTGTCCTTCTATAGATTTCATCCCTGATTGGTTTTTTTTTGTGAACCTCACATGTACTTCCTGTGGTAATTTATGATGTCGTACGTAATTGGTATGGAATCTGTAGATTTCGTCAATGCCATTCTGTATTTCATGTTTATTCATCTGCAACATGTCAGCCAGCATTTCTGTCATGAGGTTCACTAGATCTTCCTCTTTATTCTCTGTTATATTTTGAAATCGCAGATAAAAAGATGATTTTTCCAATTCTAGATGTATTATTGCCTCCTCCAGGTCTCTATTCACTGCCATCAGTCTTTCTTCCATTGCTTCCAGTTTCTTTTCCATTTGCTCTGTTCTTACCTCCACTGTCTTTATTCTCTGTTCATTTTTGGCAATTGTCACCTGTATTTTTCCCATTCTGTCATCTAATTTCCGCATATCTTCCTTCACTTCACCCATATCGCTCTTCATTTCCTCACGGTTCTTACCTATTGACTCTTGTGTTTTCAGCATCCCTTCTTGGATCATATTCAATGTCGACTTCATATTCTGTAGACTCAGTGAGGATCCTGCTTTCTCACCACCCAGCATGTCTCCTATTGATCTCTGTCCTGATGGGGAGGCTGTTATCGGTGTAGTTTTCTTTGCAGTTTTTGTGATCATCGTGCTTGTCATAGTTAAACTCTTAAAAAACTTCTTCCACAGTACCATAAATAGCCTATTCTTTATTTTCTTAGGAGTCCTTTTCTCTTGTAAAAATTTCTCCTACTCTACACACTCGTCATATGTCCATTATTATTTAAAAAGAATGAATGTAATACTCTATATTATCCTGTCTTAGACCTATATAAGTTACTCCTTAGTATAGTACAAATATAATCTAAAATTAATAGTTAATTAAATAGTTAATAGTTAATATTATAATCCAACAGTTCTGTTTACCACTAGCATATCAGTTCTAATCTAAATACATTTATAGATGCGCAGTCATATAGGTTGTATTAAATAGAAATTGTATCATGTTTTAAATATGCATATATATATATATATATATATATATATATATATATATATATATATAATATTTAAAATGTTAACTATATAAAGCTGAAAGTTCTATACAAAGATCACAAAAATATTACTTCTTAATCTATTTTTAAAAAATATTTATAAATATAGCCAATATATAAATACGTATATATGTGTATATATATACCGGGGTACTTACGGGACTGCCTTCTGCCACCAATTGCCTCCCACCGGCCAGTTCGCTCCCACAGAGAGGGCCTCCTCAGGGTGCCGTCAGCCAGACAATGTTGGCTGGTGACCCCCCGGGGGAGAGCCTTCTCTGTGGTGGCACCCACCCTATGGAATGATCTACCCCCAGAGATACAAGTGATCCCAGACTTCCGGACTTTTTGTCGGGCCCTAAAAACCTACTTCTTTCACTTAGCCGGGCTGGCCTGATCCTTTATTGGTTTTAACATTTGATACTGATTGATTTTAATTGACATGTTTTAAATTTTGGGCCAAATTGTATTTAAATGATTTTAAAATGATTTTAACTTTTGTATTATGTTTTTTACTTGGCTGTTCACTGCCCTGAGTCTGCTAGGAGAAGGGCGGTATAAAAGTTCAATAAATAATAATAATAATAATAATAACAACAACAATAACAACAATAATAATAACAATAATAATAATAATAATAATAACAACAATATATGTAGTTATACAATCAATATAGTAAGTAGATTAAATAATAGCTACCGTATATACTCGAGTATAAGCCAACCTGAATATAAGCTGACCCCCCCAATTTTACCCCCAAAAAGTGGGAAAACTTATTGACTCGAGTATAAGCCGAGGGTGGGAAATGCAGCGGCTACTGTTAAATTTCAAAATAAAAAAAGACCGGTCAAAAGTGCGAGGACCTGTCAGAAATCACCTTTTTCAGCCCTCTGGGTAGTCCTTTTGTGCATATGGACTACTCAGAGGGCTGAAAAAGTAATTTTTGACTGGTCCTCACACTTGTGACCAGTCCTCGAACTTACGACTGTCCTCACATTTTACGTTTTTGCCCTATCTTGTCACCATGGTGAAGAGAAGCAGTTGTGAAATGAGTGACATGGTTTTAAGAATGCTGCATGGGCATTTTGCATGGTGACAAGATAGGGCCAAAACGTAAAATGTGAGGACAGTCGTAAGTTCAAGGACTGGTCACAAGTGCGAGGACCAGTCAAAAATAACTTTTTGAGCCCTCTGAGTAGTCCATGTGCATAAAAGGAGAACAAATATGAATAAATAGCAATAATTAGAAACATACATACAAACATACAATGTATTTTCTTTGAATATTGAATATTCCAATTATTTCCATGCAATCCAATTTCTTACAAATCAATTAATTATATTTACCAATAATAATAAACCAAATAATTTCCCCCAATATTCTTCCAAACCACAACTTAACAATTTCTGCTTTCAACACAATATACAATTAATAATATCTCAATTATTACAATTCCCTATTTAAATAGAGCTTTTTTTCTTTTGTGTTTTAAAATCTTGAACTCCCCTCTTTTGCCATTTGCCATAAATTTCCCATTGTTTGCACCAACCTTTTTTGATGAGGAAAAAGAAATCAAATCTGCCTTAGCAAACAGTAAAGCCAACAAGCTGTTTTAGTTTCGCTTTGGGTTTCAGCAGGAGAAAAAAAATGTGCTCTTTGCAGAAGGCACCTTTTTAAAAAAAATGTGCTCTTTGCAGCAGGC
>WNWU01009543.1:0-11231 GCA_012654045.1 Ptyas mucosa | reverse complement strand
TCTTTTTTTATTTTGAAATTTACCAGTAGCCGCTGCATTTCCCACCCCCGGCTTATACTCAAGTCACTAAGTTTTCCCAGTTTTCTGTGGTAAAATTGGGGGCCTCAGCTTATATTCGGGTCGGCTTATACTCGAGTATATAGGTAGCTGATTTATCTTTAAACATCTTAGCTAATCTTTCTGGTGGCATATGCCATCTATAAAACATCTTATACAAGTTTTCTTTATAAACTGTTGCCATTGTTAATTTATAGTTTCTTTCCCATAGTTGTTGCCATTTCTCCAGTTCTATAGTATATCCAAAATTCTTTGCCCATGCTATCATTGTTTCTTTTACTTCTTCATCTTCTAGTCTAATCCGCAATAGATAATTATGTAATTTCTTAATCATTTTTTTCATCTGTTCCTGTCAGTATTTCATCTAGTTCTGATTTCCCCAAGTTAAAACCATATTGTCTACGATCTGCTTCAAATCTTGATTGTATTTGCAATCTTGTATACCAATCTATCTCAATCCCTTGACTCTCTAATTCTTGTTTCTGTTTCAGTTCTCCCCGATCTGTCAAAATATCCTTATACCTAACAATATTCCACATATTTACAATGTTTGGATATGTCACCACTTCTATTGTATTATAAAAGTTTTTTATTTTTTTTATAATTCAAACAACCAAACATTACATAATAAATTGTCATTCATCATTTTCCCTCCCTCCCTTTTCCCCTCCCCCCACCCCCCAACCCCCCTTCCCACCCTCCCACCCTGACTTCCCAGAGCAAAATACAGGGTAATTCAATTGACAATCATAAGCTAAATTAAACTAACTAACTTTAAAGTAATAATTCTCCCCTAAAACCTTAACTCCACTATAAATAACATAATACATCTCAAATTGGCATTTATTCATAAGCTTTAATGTGCATTTGACTCTGGTCTCTAATCTGTTTTACCAAATTCTCCTCCTTGCACATAACACCAATTTTTTTATCTTCCCTCCATCTAGCTTGAAGCTGACCATACTGAAACCAAGTATATATTATCCCTTCTTCTTTCAACACATTTAAAGGTTTCAGTTGCAGTCTGCCCCTTTCCGTAGAAAGGAGCTCTTTATAAGTAATCACCTCCTGTCTTTGTTCTATACTTATATTTTCTATTGCATGTCTTGGATTTGCCCATATTGGTATTTTGTAATTTAACTTATATTGATACTTTTTCCACACCCTCAACAAAGCATTTCTGAGACCTTTAAACATCTTGTCCACTTTTTTTTATATAACAAATAAGCATGCCACCCATATAACAAGTCATAACCTTCTATGTTTAAGATTCTCTCTTCAGTTAAGTTAAACCAGTCGCTAATTTGTGATAAAACAGCTGCTTCATAATACAGTTTTAAATTAGGCATTTTAAGACCTCCTCTCTCCCGGACATCCTGTATAATTTTCAATTTTATTCTTGGTTTTTTACCATCCCAAATATATGTATTAACCCCCTTCTGCCATTCCCTTAAATTCCCATCATTCTTAAGCACTGGTATCATTTGAAACAGAAATAAAAACCTAGGTAACACATTCATTTTTATTACTGCTATCCTTCCCAACTAAGATAATTGTAGCTTTTTCCATGTTTCCAATTCTTTTTGCACTTTTTGCCAAAGAACTTCATAATTATTCTTAAATAACTTCGTATTTGAAGATGCAATATATATCCCTAAGTATTTAACCTTTTTAACTATTTCAAACCCCGTTATTCTTCTTAATTCTTCTTGTTAAGATATAGACATATTCTTAACTATCACCTTTGTCTTATGCTGATTTACTTTAAATCCAGATACCTTACCATATTGAACTATTATGTCCAGCATATGAGAAAGTGATTCTAGGGGTTGAGATAAAGTAACAACCAAGTCATCAGCAAATGCTCTTACTCTGTAATCTTGCTGTCTAATTACAACCCCCTTTATTTTATTTGAATCACGTATCTTGTTCAATAAAACTTCTAAGGTCAAAATAAACAACAATGGGGATAAAGGACAGCCCTGCCGTGTTCCTTTCTCAATCTTAAATACCTCAGTTAAACCTCCATTAACTATGATTTGTGCAGTTTGCTCTTGGTATATTGCTTTAATAGATTGAATAAAACAATCTCCAAAGCACATTTTTTCTATTATCTTAAACAAAAATTGCCAATTCAATCGATCAAATGCCTTCTCTGCATCCAAAAATATAAAAGCTGCTGGGACTTGGTTGTTTTTTTCCAAATATTCCAATAAGTTAATCACTTGTCTAACATTGTATTTCATTTGTCTCCCTTTTATAAACCCTGATTGATCATTATGAACTATCTGTTGCATAACTGACATTAACCTATTGGCCAATATCTTAGCAAAAACTTTATAATCAGTATTCAAAAGTGATATTGATCTAAAATTTTCAGGTTTAGTACAATTTTGATCTTCCTTTGGAATCAATGAAACAAAAGCTGTTCTCCAAGAGGGAGGTACTCCTCCACCTGATTGAATTTTACAAAATAAAACTCTAAGTGGTTCTACCATTTCAAACTGTAAATTCTTGTAATAAACAGCTGTTAATCCATCTGTTCCTGGGGATTTACCTGTTTTTAACTTTTTAATTGCAGCAATAATCTCCTCAGCAGTTATTGGTTGATTCAACCCTTCCCTCTGTTCCATTGTTAATTCTAAAATATTCTCACCCTTTAGATATCTATCTATTTCCGCAGCTTGATCAGAATCCTTAGCATATAACTTCGTATAAAACTCCAAAAAAGCGTTTTTAATCAAATTCTGTTGATAAACTTCCTTACCTCTAAATTCTATCTTTTCAATAACTCGTGATTTTTGTTTTTTTCTCAACATATAGGCCAACCATCTACCTGGTTTATTAGCATTACAAAATGTATTATGTTTGGCATATTGTAAACTGGTTGCCACCTGGTCTGCCATCAACATATTGAATTGCTCCCGTAGTATATTTATAATCTCTTTTACCTTTTTATCACTTGGATTAGTAATGAGTAATTGTTCTTTCTTTTTTATTTCCTCCTCAATCTCTTTCCGTTTCTGTTGTTGTTTCAATCTATGTTTATTATTCATATGTATTAAAGCTCCCCTCATATAGGCCTTACTAGCATCCCACACCATTTCCATTGAAGTACCTTTATCCATATTAATAAAAAAAAAATCTTTCATTTGTTTTTTAAGCTCATTGACATTTTCTTCATATCTAAATAAATTCTCATTTAGTCTCCAAGATCTCCTTTCCCCCCTTTCCTGTTCTAATTCCATCCAGACCGGACTATGATCAGTTAAAATTCTAGGACATATCTTCACCTTCTTCACCCTGGAAATAAAATCATTTGTAATTAGTATAAAATCAATCCTAGAAAAAGATTGATGTCTATCTGAGAAAAAGGTAAAATCTCTTTCATCAGCATTCCGCAATCTCCATATATCTCGTAACTCCATATCTTCCATCATCTCAAAAAAGGGTTTAGGTAATTTAGCTCGTGATGAAATCTTTGATAAACTTTTTTTATCTTTCTGTGTGTCCATTACTCCATTCCAGACACCCATCTATATAAGAGATTTATAGCCCCATTGTATTATTTTAGTATGTAGAGATTGATAAAAATTTTCCTGTTGTTGATTAGGTGCATAAATCCCAAGTAGAAGCTTTTTTCCATTCTGAGTTAATAACTCAACTGCAAGATATCTACCTTGAATGTCTGTTTCAATTAATTTAGCCGGTATACCCTTCTTTACATATATTACTAGGCCATTTTTCTTTTCTGATGATGCTACAATAAAATTTGTACCTAATCTTGAATTTATCAAATATTTTTGGTCTGACAGTCTAATCTGTGTTTCTTGCAAACATATAACATCATTCTTAAATTGTTTCAAGTAGTGAAATATTTTCTTTCTTTTTTGTGGTGAATTTAAACCATTGACATTCCAAGATAAAAATTTAATTGCCATCTTTGGCCCCTCGAAGCTTCATGAGCATGCGCTGAACGTTCTCCTCCATCGTAGTCTTCAGCCTAGTTCCTCCCACAGCTTCTGTTTTACTACCTTTTTGAGATGAGACTTGTGGTTGAACCTTAAGTTGTTGTTCTTGGCGTTTATAAGTTGCTCGTGTCACACGCTGTTCTCTTGGCTCCTCTAACTTTTTAGGTGATTCAGAAATTGGGAGTAAATCCCCCTGATTGAGCAAGCTCCACTTCCAAGTTAATTCCTCCTGCTGCAGCTTCAGCATAGGTTTGTATCCGCTTTTTATCTTTCCCTTGTAGTAACATCTCCTTTTCCTCTTTCTTTTTCTCTTGTTGTGGCATCTCCTTTTTCTTTTCCTTTCTGGCCCCCCCTGGTGAGGGCGGGCATCCAGCCTTTAAGACATTAGCATAAAAATCTTTAGCCTTCCAGAGTGTATTTAAGCGATATCTTTCTCCACCATAGTTCACAGTTAAACCAATTGGAACATCCCATCTGTATTGAATCTGACGGTCTCTCAGCTCATTTACCAAAAAACCAAAATCCTTCCTGTCTCTTAACATCTTAGGAGGAATCTCTTTCAGAACAGTCAGTTCTTTTCCATCTACTTGAACCTTATTCCTGTAAGAGGCTTGCACAATATCATTCCTGATCCTCCTGGTTGTAAAGTAAATCATCACATCTCTTGGCAACTGCCTTTGTCTTGCCGCCCAGGAATTAACTCTGTAGATTTTGTCTATCTGCATTGCCACATGTTCTGGTCTTTCTTCAAGTATCCCAGCCAAGGCCTCAGCACAAATCTCTCTTAAGTTTTCACGAGTATTTTCTTTTAGACCTCTCAATCTCAAAGCAAATTCCATGGACCTGTATTGTAGCATAATCACATCATCATCAACCTTTTCTGTTTTGGTCACAATTTCCCCCAACTTATTTTCCAGATTGAGGGTGGCCTCACTGATCTCCTCTACTCTCTCCTCCAGCTGAACAAGATGATTTGCCAGTCCTGAAACTGCCAGAATGATATCTTCTCTTATTTCATCATGCTTTTCTTGCACAACCTCTTTAATTTCTTTTATATCTGAAGCAACTTCTTTAAATTTTCCCTCCATAGCTACTGTTAAATCATTCATAGCCGCAGTTTGGCTAGTCATAGCTTCTTTTATAAATTCTTTGAGCTCTTTAAGCTCTTTCAGGGAGGGCTCCTGACTCTGTGGGTCAGCAGGAAGTTGTGCCTTCTGTGTCACAACTGACACCATTGGAGACCCACCTCCTCCTTTAGGAACTACAGATTTAGCTTGTTTGGCAGCCATCTTAAGTTGAAAAGAATCTTTTTATTTTTAAAAGTCCACAAACTCTTTAAAACAATTTTGCAGCAATTTTCTAGATTTTTAAATTTGTCAAATATGTTAACTTTTCTTCCACTCCAACTCTCAGTCCAGCAGCTTAAAACACTTAAAGCACTTCCAAAACAAATTGCAAAAGGCACTTTCCTTTTTAACTTTCACTTTCACTCCCAAGCCAGAAGCGCCATCTTCAAGCCTCCAGCTCTAAAAAGCTTTTTAACAACAGTGTAACTTTGGAACTAAGTAGTTATACTTGCAATCAGCCTGATCTCCTGCTTCCGCTCCATCTGCTCCTGAAGCCTTTTAAATCTTTCTTTTGACAGCAGAGCTGGTCGCGACGTCTGGCTCTGTCAAAACAGAGTCGTCCCGGATCCGGAGCTTGAGTGTGATGGCTGGGGAGCTCTCACCCTCCGAGTGCCTGGAATTATACCAGGAGCTTTTTGGGGAGCTCTACCCTAACCCACCGGCTCACCTCTCCTTCTTCTCCCGAAGGAGAGGTTTCCAAGCCGCTAGACAGCAGATTAACGCTGTCAAAAGCGACTTTTACAAATCGCGGGGCTGGCGGTCCGCAAAGACCACCTGCAGTGCCAAGCCGGAAGTACCACTTCTATTGTAGAAAGCCACATTGGTATGTTCAAATAGTGTTTTTCTTTCACTCTCTCCCACACTGATAACAAGCCATTTCTTACATAATGTCTCTGGAAATATCCATGTATCCTTTGTTTCCCATACCATAGAAAAGCATGCCAACCTAGTTGTAAATCATGACCCTCCAGTGTCAATACTCTTGCATTCCTCAATAAAATCCATTCTTTAATCCATGTTAATGCTGCCGCTTGGTAATACAGTTCCCAATTCAGTAGGCCAAACCCACCTCTAATTCTTGCATCTTGCAGCATTTTTGTGTTAATTCTTGCTCTTTTTCCTTGCCACACATATTTCCATGTTATTTTCTTCAGAACTTCAAAGTATTTTTTCTCTAATTTTATTGGTATAGTTTGAAATAGAAATAATAGTTTTGGTAATACATTCATTTTTATTAATGGTATTCTTCTCATTAATGATAGTTGCAAGTTTCTCCATTTCTCCAGGTCTATTTCAATTTGTTTTTTCAGTTTATAGTAATTTATCTTCCTTGAATGTCACACAACTTGATGTCAAATGAATGCTCAAATATTTCACTTTCTTCACAATTTGGATGTCCAATTTCTCCATTATCTCCCTTTTTTCTCTCATATTTTTAACTAGTATTTTTGTCTTATCTTTATTAATTTTCAATCCTGCTATTTTGGTCCTAATCTGTTGTTTTGTGATGCTGTTTTTGATAGGTTGGACTGTTTTTTCCCTTTGTGTAAAGACAGTTGCAAAAAGATGGGTTAAGTAGTTCTGCTTTCTCCCTGTTGCTTGTCACCTTCTTGCCACTTTCTCCCAGCAATGGGCCAATTGTTTCCATGACTTTTTTCTTGTTTTTAACATGTTGGAAGAAGCTTTTTTTGTTATTTTTTACTTTTGTCGCAAGCCTTTGTTCATTGTGAGCCTTATCTTTCCTCGCGTCATCTTTGCAGGCTTGGGCTATTTGCTGATATTCTGCCTTAGTTATGTGCCCCTCTTTCCACTTTTTATACTCGTCCTTTTTGTCTTTTGATTTGTCAGAGAGTTCTTTATGCAGCCATGCTGGTTTCTTTTGAGAGCTATTATTTTTCTTCTTCGTTGGTATTGTGCTAGCCTGGCTTTTATAATCTCACTTTTCAAAATTTCCCAAGCTTCTTGGGTTGTTTTCCCCTTGAGGATTCTCATCCATGGAATCCTTCCCAAGCTCTCTCTAAGTTTATTGAAATTAGCTCTCTTAAAGTCCAAGACTCTAGTTTGACTTTGTTCTATTGCTTGTGCTTGCATAATGTTGAATTCTAATATTGCATGATCACTCGCCCCCAAGGTTCCTGTAGCTTCAACGCCTTCTATCATTTCATCTCTGTTAGTGAGAATTAAGTCCAATATGGCTGATCCCCTTGTTTCCTTCTGTACTTTTTGGGAAACAAAGTTGTCTGCTAGGTTTGTTAGGAACCTGTTGGATCTTCCACTTGGTGCAGAGTTTGTCGCCAAGTTGATTCAATGATCTTCTCTTTCTTAAAAGCACCTTTGAGGCAATGTGTCCAGTCAAAGACAAAAGAAAGGCCCTGAAAAAAATTCCAGGGGTGCACCTGCCTATTCCTTATCTTTGACTGGAAATCATTGCTCTGAGGCAAAATTCTCCTGGCTAGCAATTTGCCAAAATTGAAGGCCAAATATGGCTTTTTCAGGCTTGTGCCTCGGCGTGCATATTTTCCAATGAGACAAACCAAGACAGGAAGATCATTTTATTACAATTTATCAGAATATTCAGACAAAAGGGATTCCTCATTCAAAGAGGGAACCCTGATCTTTAGCTTACATCCCCTTTTATAGTTAACACAGCAAAGAAATCTGAAAGAGGAAAGTTGATTGGAGAGGATAATAGCATGCATGTTTATTAAAATGAGGTCTGAAGGGGAATAAATTGTAAGGAGAAAGGTGTCAGGGTTCTGACGGATGCCCTAATTAAATCATGAATCTCGAGCCAAGCTTCAAAAGAAATCTAGTTATTTATTAGGTGCAGTGGCGCAGTCTGTCTCATGGGGGGGGGGGGGTTAGGATGTCACACTGGGCCTCACTGAATACTTCCGTGAGGTCCTGATATTCTCTCGGGATCTGTTCGGTCTCGGGTTTTGTCAGAGATGGCTGCCAGTTGTTCTGGTGTGCCCTTTGGGAGGGTTCCCTGCATGGGCAGTGCTTCTATTTGCTGGTGTGAAGGGGGTTGGGGTCCCCTTGCTATCCTCAGTCTGCGGCTGCCCCCTTGCCACCAGATGGTCGGGCCCCACTTGTCTAGCCAGGAGAGTCCCAGTATGACTGTGTCTGTCATTTTGGGGGCTATTACAAATAGAATTGCTTCCCAGTGATTTGCTAGCTCTAGCTTCACTGGTTCAGTCAGGTGGGTGGCATAGGCTCCCTCCAGTAGGGAACCATCAATCTGTTCGAACCTGATCAGGCGTCAGACCTGGAAGCCATATTTCTACCTTTGTGACTTCAAGCTTCAGGCCTGCCACAAATCCTACTGTGGGAAATTGGGAGGGGGGATTGCATAGAGAGGAGAAGATACATAGTCACAATAAAATTCTTTATAGAAAGTCAAGGCCATGGGACCCTGCAGCTGTGTGGAGAAAAATGAGGAGGTATCTTCTGTTCTGGACAGTAGTTGATTGGATGTGTGGTGGACATGTGGGAGAGGGGCAAGGTCTTGAACTTTCTTTTGGGTGTGGAAAACCCGGAAGGTCTCAGATTCGGGTTTTCACAGATGTGCCAATATGACATCTCTAATAAAGTTTAGCTTTGAGGAAATTCAAGCCTCAGAGTTTGATTTCATTGGGGGTGTTACTTGGAACCCTGACATTAACCCGAATCCCTCCTAAAATGACTTACCAGCTCCCCGGGCCCCAGGGTGCTGTTTGGGGTCCTGAGCCCCAACGCCGACCCAAAACTGGGAGGTGTGAAGACTCAGGGAAGATGGGGATGGATGGTAGTTATGGGAACCACTAGAGTGATCAGCAGCACCCCATGGATTCCTGACAGCAGACTGGATCGGCAACAGAGGGCGCCTGGCTGAGATGTGCGCAGCCAGTTCCTGGCAATCCGGGACCAGAAGAGGAAGCCCCAGGCCGAGAAAACGGAGAGGCCCGCTACTGTGACTCAGCCCGGAAATCGGCAGGGAGCCTGCTAATGACCGCTGCCAACTGGGAAGCAGAGTGGTGCCCGTTCGCCCTGGTTGAGCTGAGGTCACTCAATCCTCTGAGGCTCACCCACATCTGGGACCTGGGAATTCCCCCCCCCCGACCCCAGCGGAGTGAGCCACAGTTCCCCCTACCTACCAAGGCCGCTGGGACCGATGCTGCTTGGGGGGGGGGGATCTACGAGGCCGGCTGCAACTGGTTCAGCCCTCCAGGTCCCATTGTCCCCCAGCCACTGCAGCTGCTGCCGCCAATGCAGCCCGCAGGGGCCTGTGGCATGAGCTACGGCTGCCTCGGTTCGGCATGGGTCCTCCAGCTGCTGCAGCAACTGCAAGGCCAGGATTGAGGAACCAGGAGAAGAGTCTGAAGTCCCTCCCCCCTCCTCACCGGCCACACTGGTGTTAGGCCAGCAGAGCGTACACGCACTGGACCTCAAGAGGCAAGGAGCCCAAAGGGGGGGGCTTTTACCCCTCACCTACTGTCCCTTCTTTGGCCACAGAGACACGGCCCCAGCACCACCTGCAGGAACATCGACTCTGTGGATTTTTGCAGAGTGAACAAGAGGCAAGGCAGTTGCTGAAGGGAAAGCCCATCCAGCCACCTGGGAGGGCTGCAGGACTGCCAGGAGTTCCTGCAAGAGGGCCCAAGCCAAAGACTCCCAACCCCGGATGGAGCCAACGGAAGCCCCACCCCAGCAGAGGCTGGGTACAGAGGGGAGGGGTTCAACTGGGACCTTGCCTCCCGTACCAGCCCTTCCTCCAACAACAGGAGCAAAACTCCCCAACTCAACAGGGCAAAGCCAAAGGCCACATGAGAGAAGGGACAAGGGGAGATTTGCCAAACAGGCAGCAGAAGCAACCCCAATTGATGGAGACCCGGCTGAAGAAAGCAAACCAAAACAGGTCGAGGGAAGCAGCGGGGATGACGACCCCATGATCAGGGGAACTCTTCGCCCCTTTGCTCTCAAAATCCTGCTGGTAGTACCAGAAACTGGAGTCCAAGGGGAAGTAGAAGCCATCATCGATACTGGCTGTACCAGATGCCTTATCAGCCCCCACATAGTCGAGCAACTAGGCATATGCACAAGACCCCTGGCACACCTCATCAGCTTTGAGCAAGTTGACGGGACGCTGATTGGTGGGGGCCCTGTCACCTTAGTCACCAAATTTGTCAGACTGGAGATGGGTTGCCACCGAGAACTCCTCTGGTTCATAATTGCCCCATAGATGACCAACTCAGTCATATTGGGACTTGCGTGGCTAGAGAAGTGAGGCCCCACGATCTCCTGTGAGGGCGGTTATCGGAAGCTAGTCAGAGGTATTGGACCATTGTCACCTGTGAAACAGGACCACCTCCTAGAGGCCACGACCCCAGAGGGTGCCATCGCACGGGAACCTGCAGCCCTGGCCCGCGACACCCCATCTGGCAGCCAACAAGTGCCAAAAGAATACGGAGACCTATCGGGGGTTTTCAGCGAAGAGGATTGCAACTTTCTTCCCCCTCACAGCTCGACCAACTGCGCAATAGAGTTTGTACCTGGGGCCAAACTACCTAAGCCGAAAATGTACTCCATGACTCCGAAAGAGATGAGGGAATTGAGGGAGTACATGGATACCAATCTGAAGCGAGGATTCATCCAGCCCACAAAATCTAAAGTGGCGACCATGGTACTCTTCAAGGAGAAGATGGGGGGATGAGGCTTTGTGTTGATTTTCATGGAATCAACGCTGTGTGCGTGGAAAACACCTACCCCCTTCCCCTTATGAAAGACATGCTTAACCATTTGTCGAAGGGCAAGGTGTTCACCAAACTAGACCTGAGGGAAGCCTACTACCGCATAAGAATCAGAGAATGGGATGAGTGGAAGACTGCTTTCAACTGCCTGCTTGGCAGCTTCCAATTTAAAGTAATGCCATTCGGATTGCAAGGGTGCCCTGCAGTGTTTATGCAGCTCATTAACGAAGCTCTGCATGAGCACCTGTACAAAGGGGTCCTCGTTTACTTTTTTTTTATTGAAAAGTTTTACAAATTATACATGTTAAGGATATTGATGTTGTTTTACCAACCAGCAGAGTAACTGC
>WNWU01009541.1:0-20204 GCA_012654045.1 Ptyas mucosa | reverse complement strand
TTCTAACCTGTTCCAATCTGTGTCCTTCAATTTTCCAAGAGTATTGTGTGGGTCTTTTAGCAAAAACTAAAATTTTTGATTTATCAAAATTAAGGACCAGTTTGTTCTGTCTACAGAAGCCAAGTGTTGCCCAAATTGCTCTCTTCAGTCCTATGGGCGTTTGTAAAATTATAGCAGCATCGTCGGCATAAAGGAGAATCGGGATTTTGCGTTGTGCTATGTTAGGAGGATGTAGGTCAGGATTCTGTAAGAGATCAATCAGGGGGTTAATATAGAAGTTAAAAAGGGAGGGGGACAGGATGCAGCCTTGCCGTACCCCTTTTTGAACCCTTAGTGGGCCAGTTAAAGTCCCTTGTGTATTACACCTCACTTTCAAGGTGGAATTGGCATACAATTTTTGTATGAGAAAAAGGAGACGTTTATCGATTGTAGTGGATTCTAATTTCTCCCGTAGTGTGTTCCTGGATATTGAATCAAAGGCCTGCTTAAAATCAAGGAAAGCCACGTAGAGGGAGGATTTTTTTTTTGTGGGTATATTTTTGCACCAGATGGTGAAGTATCAGGATATGATCTACTGTAGATCCTCCTTCTCTAAAACCGGCTTGTTCATCCTTGATTATCTCTCTTGAAATTAGCCAATCCTGGAGTTTATTGTTTAGGTGTTTAGCATACAATTTACTAATAACACTCAAAAGGCTAATGGGTCTATAATTTCCTGGATCATTTCTATTACCCTTTTTATAGATTGGTATAATAATTGCTAATCCCCAATCTCTTGGCATATGGCCCGTTTTATCTATAAATGTAAACAGTGATGCTAAAAATGGGGCCCACCAACTGGTGTTCTTTTTGATTAATTCTGGGAGGACATTATCAGCACCAGATGCCTTATTAGTCTTGAGGGCTTCGATCAGCCAGGATACCTCTTCTGGTGTTACAGGGGGCCAGTAAGCAGTTTGGTCCAAACTAATTTGGCTCTCCTTACTTACATAGTCGGGGTCTGTATATAGGTCTCTAAAATATTCTTCCCAGGCCTGAATCGGTACCTGATTAGTTGGGGATAGGGGGGATTTCCCCAATCCTCTGGTGATGTACCAAAAGAGGGATGTATTTTTTGTCCTGACTGATGTAATTAATTTCTGCCAAGACTCCTTCAAAGCCGCACTTTTCATTTCTTTTAGGACGGTCTTAGATTGTGCTTTCAACTGGTTTAAGAAGTGAGTGTGATCCTCAGAAGGGTCATTTTTACTTATTCTGTATTCCTTATTATATATTCTTTTTAATTGCATGCAATCTCATTTTTTGTTCTTTAAAACTGGCTTTTTGGAGTGAGCTAGTATTCTCTTCGTGAGAACCGACTTCAAATTTGAGATTAAAGTTTCAAACTCCTTTAAGTATGGTCCTTCAAACTTATTTCTTAGTAGAAATGCATGTAATTCTATGGTTTCTGGGGCTAGCATCCAATTAGTGACTTCTTTTGCATTTTTCTCGGTCCATTTAATTTTTACCTGGGTATTTTGGCTCTCTAATCTGGTAGATAGATTGAGCCAACCTTTAGTAATTTCTGGTATAATGTAAGAGTAAGGATAAGTGAATTGTGATCGCTTTCCAGACGCGAGTCTACCTCCATCTTCTGCAAGAACTTTAGGAGGTCGTATGATATTATCCAGTAATCGACTGTGGATTTTCTTCCTGCTCCCCGATAAGTATAGTCTGCTGGGTAGTCCCCCCAGGTGGAACCGTTCAGGACACAGAGATCCAAGCTTTCAGTCATCTGTCTTACACACAGTCCTGCCCGATTTGCCTTAGCGTCTTTAAATTGTCTGGGATGCAGGAGTTCTTCTGGTACATTCTCATCATAATGGATCTTAAATTGATTAAATAATGCTTGATCATTTGGGCCCATCCTAGCATTTAAGTCCCCCCCCAATAATTATTGCTGCTGAAGGGTAATTATCTAAGCAGCTCAGGATAAAATTTTCTATGCCGTCCCAAATCTTGTTGATCAAATTATTCTTATTGATTGGGGGAATGTAGATATCAAAGAGCAAAATCTCCACCTGTTTAAATAAGAGTAAGGTAGTCACAACCCATGGCTGCAGGGATGGCAGTGATACACATTTAAATTGCAAGGATGTATTCACTAATGTTACAATACCCACTTTAGCTCCCCCCCCCCACCTTACCTGGGACAGCTGGGATAGAATTAACCCAATATCCATCTAATTGTATCTCTGTGGAGGCCCAGGTTTCCTGTAAAAAGAGAATATCAAATTGTGATATATAATCAAAAAACAGTTGGTCTTTTGATGGAACAGTCCACCCAGCTATATTCCAGGTTATGATGGAGAGAGGATCCTCTTTTGCAGCTCATCAGGAAATTTGGTTTATACAAAGGGAAGCTGTATGGTTGTTGCAATGGCTTGAGATGTCGTTACGCCCAAAATTGGCCTTCTCTAAAAGGAGAGGTGCCCCATCTAAATTCTGTGTCGACTCCTGGTAAAATTGTTCAGGGTAAGAGGATTTAGCACCAGCTAACAAGGCTTGCCATTCCGAAGCCTCTTCTCTAGGTGTAGAGCAGGGAGTTATTTGGTTGTGCTCCATTTGGCTTTGAGCTGATGACACTGACGCAGGTCCTCTCTCAATTTCTTGATGTGGTGGTAAAGGTGTCATAGGATGATCACATAAGGATGCTAACATCTCCTTCTCTACTGGGGCCTCTAATGGCCCCTGTGTATCTTGGCTTCTGTTTTCCATGCTCTCATGCAAATCCTTGCCCCCTGGGGGAGAAGTAAGAGGCTCAATTATAGGGGAAACCAGATCAATAAGCGGTTCAGCTGTGTCGATTATGTCCAATAAGGATTTCTTTAAATTTTCTAGTTTGACTAGAATGTTATCTTGTTCTTTCCTTGGGAGAGCGCCAAAGGCATTAATGAGACCGGTTTCTGTGCTGTTAAGTGCATCTTCGCTGGACAAGGCTGGCTTACTCCCACTTTCTTCCTCTCTCTTTTCCAAGGTTGAGAATGCGGAAGAGACAGCAACTTTGGGAGCTCGCATGTTAACAATTAAGGGTTTAACCCTTTCCTCACCAAAAACTGTGACAGGAAAGATTTGAAAGGAGGCTAAATGTGCCTTCATCTTGAATAGCATCAGTGGTATGGTCGGCTGTTCGAAAGACAGAAGAATTCGCTTCCTATTTGGGGCCTCAGGAAGCCTTCTACAGCCCGGAGATCAATCTGCCCTCAGTGACAGTGAAGAAGCTGGCTTAGGGAATTTAGTATAGCACTCCTGGTAATCCAGCGTCCATAATTAATTCTGTTCATATGTAAAACTAAAATCATTATTAGTCTCTTGAAAGCAATTTTTTAAGTGGGCCATTGGAAAAACATTTTTTTTAGAACTAGTGCCTTCCAGTTTTCATTCAATTAACATTTTGAAAGGTATTAAAAGCTATCACTTCTGCTATTTTTTCTCACAAAATGTAAACTTGGGACTGTGATGTTTTTAGTTAACAGTTATGTTAAATTGTATAGTGAGCATCTTAAAATGTAACAAATTTTAGTAAACATTTTATTATTTGTCTGTAGAGATTCTCAATCATCCAGATCATGGTTGTCCCAAAGGTGCTTTTTAAAAGGCAACTGAAGTTCCTTGGTTTTTTTCCCCACTCCCAGCAGTGGGGAGGGAGAGGGAGAAGGGGGCGGCGTTCCTGTGTGCTCTCATTCCTGTGTGCTAACACTGCCATTATGCCTGCGTCTAGCTAGACTGGGGTCCCTCAGAGTTTGAGAGAGCACTAAGGAGATTGTGGAGGAAGGAAGCCAGGCAAAGGGGCAGGTGAGGGGCATCTGCAGCATGCTGGGCCTGGCAGACTTTCTAAGCCTGCCTAAAGCAGGAAGGGAGGGAAGGAGAGAGATCTGATCTATTCTACTAGAGCATGGGGCCAGCAGTCAGAAATGGGTTAACTCCGTCTTCTGTTCCAGACTGAGTCTGCAATTTGAGAAGCTCCTCCTCTTCCTCTTGCTTCCCAGATTTCAGACTCAGTTGATCTGAACGGACAGACTTCGCTGAGGTGCCCATTCTTGACTGTTGTGCCAGTATTTTTGGCTAGACCTTTTTTTCCAGCAGCCAGTCTTTCTTTGCATTGTAGGGCTCCCAGGAATCTGGTAGAGCCCTGCTCTTTCCAGTGTGAAGAGCTCATGCCCGATCCCGCTGAGGACCACATTAGTGGTTTCTGTAGGCTTCTCCCAGCTCGTCCGGTTGAGTGCCTACCTCCCAGCATGAACGGCCTTGGTTGGAGCCTGCTGAGGACCACTTAAAGCAGTAGCGGGTCTGCTGGGGTTTTTCCTCCACATGCCAGCAGCAGTGGTGGTTATGGAGGCTTCCAATCGCTGCCCTTTTGCTGCAGAGCCGACGGAACAGCACGCGGCCTGCAGCTGTGTCTACAGCTGCCACTCAACAGCGCCAACTTGGGTAAACCTGTTCTGATTGCCCCGGGCTTCCAGGACAGCGCGAATTTCGCTTTTTACCCAGATGGTCAGCTGTTTCTAGGGAGGTTTTCCTTGGTGGCCGCATTTTGATTCCAGTGCCCCTTGAGCCGGGCACCATTTTGATTCTGCCTCATGCAGTTTAGAGGCCTGTAGAGCTCTTTTTCAATATGGCCTCCACTTCTACAGCCAAACCCCCCAAGAGGGCCTTATCTAGCCTGTCCTCATCAGAGCCTGCTGACCTTTCTCAGCCAGGCCCCTCCAAAAGGGGCAAGGGCCCCTCAGCCAAGACTCAGAGTCCCAGAAGCCTTCTAAGGCATGGGAAAAGGCTGAAAGTAAGGGACACAAAACCCTCGAGAATGTCATTGAAAAGGCCATAAAGGAGGCCGCCAGGAGGGAATTTAGCCAATCTCCCATGGCCAAGACACTTAATCTGGATCTCGCGGAGTCACAGCAGAGCCCTGTTACCCCTGCTACATAGGCTGCCCCTGCAGTCTGGTCCCCAGATGGGGATCTGGCCCCTTCCTGTTCTGGGCAAGCTGAGGCCAGTGCACGTTTGTTTGAGGTTTTGCAGTCTTCACCACCCTCTGCTCAGGTCTCCCCTGTTGCCCAGGTGGTTCCCCCCCTCCAGGTGGCATCACCTGCGCAGAACTTACAACAGGAGCAGATTTCCCATCAGTCTCCTTCTGAGGTTGTTGTTCCTCAAAGTGTGGTTTTCCAGTCTGAAGCTGGGGCTCTCCCCACCGTTCCTGATTTAGTGACTCTCATACAGGAAGTGGTCCAGAGGGGCATTGCTAATGAGATGCAGCATAGAACCAGTTCTTGGGTCTCAGAACAGGCCGGGTCTCGGGGGGGGGCAGCATTCTCAAGTGTCTGAGGACCTGGATCAATCTCAGGACCAAGTTTATGCCAGGGCTTCTACCAGCCAGGATTCTGTAGCCGAAAATGACCTTGGGGAGCCAGTGTTGTCAGATGATGAGGACCTCTTCCCTGATCAGCCTTCCTTTGTTGGCCTGTTCAAGCCTCAGGTCTTCAGGTCGCTGCTGCACAAAGCCAAGCTCACTACCAGGCTGGGTCTTCCTTCACCTAGAGTTGAGACATTAGGGGATGGTGCAGGTCCTTCAGCAGCCTTATTTGAGGAACCTACCTTTGAGATGGAGGAAATTTCTGGCCCGAAGATGTTTAAGGACATAGTTACATGCCAGTGGTCAGCCCCGGTCTCTGGTTCTAATCCCAACACTCTGGACCGACGTCTCTATAACTTGGCTTCTGATAGTTCTTCCATTTTGCAGGTTCCTACAGTGGATCCCCATGTGGTCGCTCTTTCGACTCCTTCTGTCATCACGGACCCACCTGAGGAAGGTCTCCGGCCTGAGGACAAGAGGCTGGAGCATTCTTTAACTAAGGCACATCAGGCAGCGGCTTGGTCCATTAAGGCGTCTTCAACCGCTTCCTTCTTTAATAGGGCTACCCTTCTGTGAGTCAAACAGTTGCAGAAGCGCTTGCCGGTGTCAGACACCAGGGCCCATCAGGATGTGAATAAGATTGTGGTCGCTCTGGAGTACTCGGCAGATGCCACACTTAACACCTCCAGGTTTGCCGCTAAGGCCATTGGATCCAATGTCTCTGCCCGCCACCTCCTTTGGCTTTGCCAGTGGCAGGCAGATGCCAAAAACAAATGGCACCTGGAGTCTTCCCCATACTCGGGAGACAAGCTCTTCAGAGCTCCCCTTGACCCCATGCTTATAGAATCCAAAGACAAATGGAAAATCCTTCCCTCTTTGTCTCGAAGGGTGGACTCCCGTCCTCCTTCCTTTCATCTCTTTCGGGGGTCATCCTTTGGCTTTGCTTCCTCTAGGGCTCAACAGTATACCTCCCCCCAACAGGATAGGTTCCAGGACAGGAAGCCTGGTCCAGGTCAGAGAGGCAAATCCCGTAGCCCTTTCAAGGGGGGAGGGGGCATCCTTTTTGCAGATACCACTGATAGCTCGTCCGACACACACCCACACACACCCATTGGAGGCTGCCTGGCACCTTTCGTCAGCCAGTGGGAGGTGTCAACGTCGAACTCCTGGGTCAGGGAGAGTGCCTCCCTCGGCCTCTCCCTGGAATACCTCTCCATCCCCCAACCCAATTTCTCCGATGCCCCTTTCACGGGATCGGTCATAGAGGCTCCTGGTGGAATCAACAATTGATCATCTTCTGCAAATTCAGGCCATAGAGCCGGTTCCACAGGAGCAACTCAGACAAGGTTTTTACTCATGCCTGTTCATCATTCAGAAATTTTATTTATTTATTTATATTTATTTATATTAAATTTATAGACCGCCCTTCTCCCTGAGGACTCAGGACGGTGTACAGCCGGAGTTAAAAACACATAATATAAACAATAAGAACAATTAAAAATAGAATAATAAATTTCGGCTCAGATTAAAAATACCCATCCCCATAAAATTTAAAATTTAAAATACTGCTTAAGCCAGCCCGGCTTGTTTGAAGAGGTAAGTTTTCAGGGCACGACGGAAGGCACTGAGGTCTGGGATTTTCCTTATCTCGGGGGGTAACTGATTCCAGAGGGTAGGTGCCCCCACAGAGAAGGCTCTCCCCCTGGGGGTCGCCAGCCTACATTGTTTGGCTGACGGCACCCCGAGGAGGCCCTCTCTGTGGGAGCGCACGGGTTGATGGGAGGTCGTCTGTGACAGTAGACAGTCCTGTAGATAACTAGGTCCTATGCCATGGAGCACTTTAAAGGTGATAACCAACACCTTGAAACGCACCCGGAAGACCACTGGGAGCCAGTGCAGCTCGCGCAGGAGTGGTGTTACATGGGAGCGCCACATTGCTCCCATCACTACCCGCGCGGCCGCATTCTGGACCAGTTGGAGCCTCCGGGTGCCTCTCAAGGGGAGCCCCATGTAGAGAGCATTACAGTAATCAAGGCGAGAGGTGACAAGGGCGTGAGTGACTGTGCACAGGGAATCCCGATCAAGAAAGGGCCGCAACTGGCGAATCAGGCGAACCTGACAGAAAGTCCCCCTGGTGACAGCCGTCAGATGGTCCTCTAAGGACAGCTGCCTATCCAGGAGGACTCCCAGATTGCGAGCCCTTTCTGCGGGGGCCAAAGACTCGCCCCCAATAGTCAGCGATGGAGTCAACTGACTATATCGGGATGCCAGGAGCCACAGCCACTCAGTCTTGGAGGGGTTGAGCCTGAGCCTGTTCCTCCCCATCCAGGTCCACACAGCCTCCAGGCACTGGGACATCACTTCAAAGGCATCGTTGGGGTGGTCTGGGGTGGAGATGTACAGCTGAGTGTCATCAGCATACTGATGGTATCTCACCCCAAAACCACGGATGATCTCGCCCAGCAGCTTCACATAAATGTTGAACAGAAGGGGCGAGAGGACCGATCCCTGCGGCACTCCACAGATGAGAGGCCTCGAGGTCGACCTCTGCCCCCCCTGTCAACACATACTGCGACCGGTCGGAGAGAAAGGAGGAAAACCATTGCAACACTGTGCCTCCCACCCCCAGCTCTTCCAACCGGTGCAGCATGATACCATGGTCGATGGTATCAAAAGCCTCTGAGAGATCTAACAGGACCAGAACAGAGGAGCAACCTCTGTCCTGAGCCCTCCAGAGATCATCAACCAACGTGATCAATGCCGTTTCCGTGCTGTACCCAGACCTGAAACCTGACTGGAACAGATCTAGATAGGATGATTCCTCCAAGAATTGTGGGAACTGTCGTGCGACCACACTCTCAACAACCTTCGCCATAAAGCGAAGGTTGGAGGCAGGACGAAAGTTGGCTAATAATGCCGGGTCCAGGGGCGGCTTCTTGAGGAGAGGAGGGGGGATGGAGAGCAGTCCTCGATTTAAAGTCCTTGAACCATCGGATAGTCTATCGATGGTTCAAAATGCAGTCCCTGCAAATCACCCTGGAGACATCAGGGAGGGGGATGTTCTCACGTCAATTGACCTGACGGAGGCCTATCTCCACGTTCCCTTTCATTGGCCTACTGCAGATTCCTTCGCTTCTGCTCTGCGGCTCATCACTACCAGTACAGAGCTCTTCCTTTCCTCTCCTCAGCTCCCCGAGTGTTTACCAAATTGATGGGGGTGCTGGCAGGCCACTTCCGGACACTGGCAATAAGGATTCAGTTCTACTTGGATGATCTCCTTATCCAGTCCAGTTCGGAGCAGTCAGCACGACAGGACCTGGAGACCACCATCTGGGTCCTGCAGAGCCATGGTTTTTCCATCAACAAGGCTAAGAGCCATCTGGTACTGACGACCCGCATTCAGCATCTCAGGGCAGTGATAGATACAATCCAGAACAAGGTCTATCTTTCCCAGGAGTGCCTGACCAGCTTGCGGTCACTAGTCGGGAGAGTGACATTGGGACAGCCAGTTCCGGTATGGCTGCTGTCCCAGCTCCTCGGGAAGATGGTGTCATGCATCGGCATTGTTCCGTGGGCACGTCTCCACTGCAGGGCTCTTCAGAGGTTCCTTCTTCCGTATCAATGAGCTCACAGGAGCTCCTCTGCCCTCCTAGTTTGGCTTCCCCCCCAAAGTCTCCCTCTCTCTTCGCTAGTGGTCCTCCCCAGCCCTGGGCCATGGCCGGGGCTTCAGGGATCCTCAATGCCTAGTTCTCATGACAAATGCCAGCCTCTTTGGCTGGGGAGCCCATCTGGGCTCACACAGGGCCGGTGGACTCCGGCCAACTTGACCAATGGCATAAACTGGTTGGAGCTTCAGGCCATTCACCTGGCACTCCAAAGCCTTCCAGAACACAGTGCAGGACCATCACGTCCTAGTCAGAACAGACAACGTGGCCACAAAGGCACATGTGAACCTTCTGGGGGGAACCCACTCCCACTGCCTGATGCAGGAAGCTGAACGCCCGGGGCTCTGGGTGGAGAGACACTTGAAGTCCATCTGGGCTGCCCACATCTCCAGGTCAGTGAACGCACAAGCAGATCTTCTCAGTCGGGCCACGGTGGACCATGGAGAGTGGCATCTCCATCCCTCCATCTTCAGGGACATTGCCCGATGGTTCAGCATCCCAGCGGTTGATCTATTCGCCTCCAACACCAACGACCAGACAACCAGATTCTTCTCTCGATTTCAGTCTCTGGGAGCGGAGGGTATGGACGCTCTGAGGAGTCCTTGGCCCCTGGGCCTGCTTTATGCCTTTCCATCTCTTGCAGTAATCTCCAAGGTCATCTGGAGAATGCTGGACGAGGAGGCCAAGCTGATCTTGATTGCCCCCCATTGGCCTCGTCGTCCCTGGTTTGCAGACCTAGTGGCCCTGTCGGTGGCCCTGCCCTGTGACTTCCCTGGGATCAACTGTCCCTCAGCCAAGGGTCCTTGCTCCACCCAGATGTCAATTGGCTCAAACTGGCCGCATAGTGGTTGAGTGGCAGATCTTGCAGAGTCGCAATCTCTTCTCTGGTGTCATAACCACCTTGCAGGCATCAAGTCAGGACTCCATCAACTGTATTTACAACTCGACCTGGTCCTCCTTCTGTGACTGGTTTGTCCGACGGTACCTGGTGCCCATGGAGGGGTCGATGGAACAGATCTTGGAGTTCCTGAAAACCGGTCTGACATCAGGTTTGTCACCCAACACTCTGTGGAGACAGGTAGCTGTCCTCTCCTCTGTTTTGTCATGTGGATCCTTGCAGCCTCTCTCCAGGATCCTTCTGATTAGACAATTCCTCAGGGGTGGCTACTAACTTCCACCCTCCCTCCCTGCATAGATACCCTACTTGGGATCCCCCTAAAGTTCTCTCTGCCCTCACACGTGGCCATTTGAACCCCTGCGGGAGGTGAGCCTACGTTACCTTTCCTACAAGGTGGCCTTTTTGGTTGCCATCACTTCAGTTCACTGGGTCTCAGAGCTGGCAGCCCTCTCTACCAGACCTGACCTCTGTATTTTCCATACAGACTGGGTGGTCCTACGATTGAACCCTTTATTCCTCCCGAAAGTCAATACCCTATTTCATAGGGCTCAGGAATGGATTCTTCCCAATTTTTGTCCCAGCCCGTCTCACCGATTAGAATGTATCTGGCATACTTTGGACATCCATAGGGCTCTCCGTATTTACCTTAAATGAACCGCCTCCTTTCAGTGTTCGGAGAGTCTCTTTGTGTCTTTTCAGCCTGCTGCCTTGGGTCATAAGGTATCCTCTCCCATCATTGGTTGCTGGCTTCGGGCAACTATTGCCTCAATTTATGAGGCACAGAACCTGCCAGTTCCACACTGTATCACAGCCCACTTGACCCGTAGCGCTTCTACCTCAGCTGTGTGGTCTACCCAGGCATCCTTGGAGGATATCTGCAGGGTGGCAACCCGGTTGTCTCCCTCCCCATTTATCTGCCACTATAAATTGGATGTCTACACATTGGCAGAAGCAGCCTTTGTCCATTGGGTTTTGCAACAAGTCCATAAGGGGGTGGCAGCTCCGGCTTGGTCAGCTCCGCCCTATAGGAGGTCTGCTTTGGCATGTCCCATTCCTGACTGCTGGCCCCACACTCTAGTAGAATGGGCGTTGTCTTACCTGAACACCCATTCTGCATAGCAGTGGGGCCAGCAGTCAGCCCCTCCCCTTTTTTTCACCCTGGCCTCACTGGGGGACAGTGTGGCTACTAATGTTTTCTTGTCAGCTCAACTCTCCAGTCTGCAGAGTCTCCTTCATTGGAAATCTGGGAAGCAAGAGGAAGAGGAGGAGCTTCTCAAATTGCAGACTCAGTCCAGAACAGAAGACGGAGTTAACCCATTCCTGACTGCTGGCCCCACTGCTACACAGAATGGGCATTCAGGTAAGACAACGCCCAACCTCTCTCTCTCTGTCTCTCTCTGTCTCTGTGTGTGTGTGTGTGCGTGTATGTGTGTGTGTGAGAGAGAGAGAGAGAGAGAGCACACCGCTGCCAGCCCGGATATAACTCTCTGAGATTGGATTGCATCTCTCTCTCTCCCTCTCCCTCCCTCCCTCCCTCCCTCCCCCCCCCTCTCTCTCTCACACACACACACAGGTTAGATTGGAGATATATATCTCTCTCCCCCTCCTTCCCTGCTTTAGGCAGGCTTACCATATTTTCCCGAAAATAAGACCCTGTGTTATATTTTTTTGAACCCTGATATAAGCACTTGGCCTTATTGCCATGTGCTCAAAAGCCCAATTGGGCTGATTATCGGGGGATGTCTTATTTTGGGGAAACAGGGTAGAAAGTCTGCCAGGCCCAGCATGCTGTGGATGCCCCTCACTTGCCCCTTTGCCTGGCTTCTCTCCTCTACGGTCTCCTCGGTGCTTGCTCACACTCTGAAGGACCCCAATCTAGCTTGACGCAGGCATAACAGCAGTGTTAGCACACAGAAACAGGAGCATACAGGAACGCCGCCCCCTTCTCCCTCTCCCTCCCCGCTGCTGGGTGATCTGATGCGAATAAGGGGGATAGCTGAGAGGGAAGAGTGTGAGGTTGCTGCTTCTGGGACTAGGGGACCCAGAAAATATCTGGGTCCAGCTCACCCAACTTCTCTTCCTCTCACAGCCAGCTTTCCCAGTCTAACTTGACACAGGCTTCTTTCCCAGGACTGCATCAGTTTCCCCCCTGACAGCTGGGCAAAGCTAGGCAGAAAGGTAAGGTAAGTACCTTACCTAGATACTTAGGTAAGTACCTAAGTAAGTACCTAAGTACTTACTTAGGTACTTACTTACCTAAGTAAGTACCTACTTACTTAGGTAAGTAACTTGCAGTTTTACATGATGTGAGTCACCCAAGGCCGTTGCATGCATTCCTCCTGGGAAATCTTTGCTTGCTGCCCATGCTTGCCTAGAACCCCTGGCCTCACAATTGACCCCAGGCCGAAGCAATTTATCCAGCCTGCGGCTTGCTGCACTTAGTCAAAAGTTCACCCGGGGGGGGGGCAGAGCTGGCGTCACGATGGTACGGCGGCCGATCTTGAAGCTCCAAGATCACAGTCGATATCTTTGCTGCTGGACGGTCTGGTTTGGACCTCACCATCCTGTAGAAATGGTGATAGTAGAGGGCACATCCTACTTGATCCCAGGGACACCACAAAGTCCCTGGTTGATCCAGGAGAAGCCCTTTTTTCCAGCGGCAAAGAGGCAACCATTGAAGCTGCTGAAGTTGGGACAGCTCCGAAATGGAAGAAGTCGGGGAGAAAGTGTGTCGGTGAGATAATTTTTAAATATACTATTTGAGAGAACACCCTGAGATTAAAAGAAAATTAAAATCGAAGACAGAAGAGGTTAAGCAGCGGAATTAAGCCTGAGTATAATGTAGCTTTCCCTATTTTTTAACATATTTTTACTTGTGGATGTTTATGGACGCTTTTACTTTTTAATTCGGACTGGATTGGATTGGACTGGAGATTTCCATTTTATCTACTTAACTACTAAATTCTTAGTGCCTTTTTGTATAAATTTTCTTTTGCTCTACTTTTCATTTTCTTTTTTTTTCTCTTTTTGTTTTATTGTGTATTGAATATAAGAAAGGAAGGGAAAGTGGAGGTAATAAATAACACTGCCATCTAGTGGACTGGAAATATTGTTTCTTTTTTTCCCCTTTTCTCTGGTTTAAGAAAGTAATAACTGTGTTACTGTGTTACATTCCAAGGACTCTGAGCCTATTTACAGATAAGATAGTGGGAAGAGCATCAAAGACTGTTTACATGATTGTTAATTCAAGTGTTCTTCTGGGAAACTATCAGTGGCAGGAGTCTGAGACTGAAAAGAAGAACATGGCAGTGATTCTGGAAAGAGAGCTGTAAATAATTATTTGAAATTTAACAAAAGAGTTTTGGTTATTATACAGTAGTATAATAATTCTCTTCTCTTTACTTTTATTGGTGTTACTTCTCCACTTCCCCCTTAATCAATTATTTTTAGCTGGATTGTGGCTTTTTAGAGGATTTTTAACTTTTTATACACACACAGATTTTTTATTATTGGTTTTTCCCCTTTTTCTTTTTTGGCTTTTTTCCTTTTTTCCCCTTTCATTGGAGATTGTTAATTTGGTCAATATCTTTCTATTTAATTGGATTAAAGCATACAAGAGCCTGAAGATTCTTTTCTTTTCTTTTCTTTTTCTTTTTCTTTTTCTTTTTCTTATTGTTACTTGGGACAATATCTGACTTCCATATAAGTGGATTAAGATATAGAAGAACCTGAAGATTTTATATTTGTTTGAATTTTTTTCAACTACTACACAGAAATGAGTAGAAAGGCAACAACTATTGGTTCTTCTACATCAACCCCTTCCTCTTTGCCATCTGGAGGATAACAATCAATACAGATGATGTTGCAACAGGAAAAGGAGAAGGAATGAGAGAGGGAAAAGGAAGTGACTTTGCAGATGATTTGGCAAGAAATTTAAAAAATACAATCAAGAGTAGAGAATATTGAACAAAGAACAGGAAAAAAATGAACAAAGAACAGAAACAGATGAAAAAGTGGAGAACATACCCCAAATGATGAAGAAATATGAGGATAGACTCCAAAAAATTGAAGAAAAGGAAGAACAAAGGGACAAAAAAATCAGAGATATTGACAGTAGATTGGATGAGGTTGAATGAGATAAGAGTGGAATATTGGGATGGGAGATGGACAGATCAGAATTTTACCTCAGATTTCAAAATATAGAAGAAAATGGAGAAAACTTGGCAGAAAAAATGATAGAAATTTTAGCAGAAGCACTAGAAATTACTAAAGAAAAGAAGATAGATGGCATAGTGGAGGTATTTCAAGTCTATACAAGATACGCAATGAGGAACCAAGAGAAGTCTACATAAGATTTACTAAGAAATCAATTAAAATGCAAATACTGCAGATCACAAGAGAGAAAACATTGAAATATAAGGATAAGGATATTGTGGTTCTGAAACAAATACTAAGAGTGAGGGAGATGAGAAGAGAATATCATTTTCTGACCAAAATATTACTTAAGAAAGGTGTGAATAACACCTCTGGTGGCTGATACCAGAAGGCCTTGTGTTTACATGGCAACAACAAAGATATAGAATAGATTCAATTGACAAAGCAGAATTATTCCATGCAGAATACTTTAGAGAGAAAGAAGAGGAGACAAGAAGAGAAGATACATTGATTGAACTACACAAGGAATGCCTTGCAATGACTGAAAAAGAAGAAGGCGCAGTGGGTGACAACATGGAATATAGAGAACCATGTGAACCGAGATCTACCAGAGCAATAAACCCTTCTTATAAAATATAAATATGGAAGAGAAAAAATTGATTACAATAAACATAAATGGACTTAATTTAGCTATTAAAAGAAGAAAGACATTTCATAAATTAGAGAAATCAAAGTTTGATATCTGTTTACAAGAAGTACATATTAAAAAGCAGCATGAACAAATATTGATACAGCCAAAATTAGGGAAAACATTCACTTCATCACCACAATGTAAAAAAAGAGGAGTTGTTTTATATATTAGAGACACAATCCCAGCGGACCAAATTTATTCAAATGATGATGGAAGAATTTTAATGGTGGAAATAACAGACAATAATATGAAAATACTTTTAATAGCAATATACACTCCAAATGATAATCAAGAAGAATTCTATAGAAAATTACATACAAAAATAATTGAACTGAACTATGATAATGTTTGCATGATGGGGAAATACTTGACAGCAAGATGTAGTACACTCAACAAGGACAATTATAATAAACTCAAACAACAGATAGTGACAGACTTGGCAAAGTGGGAAAATTTACAATTATCATTAATAGGAAGAATATCAATGATTAAGATGAATATACTACCTAGAATTCTATACTTGTTCCAGACAATTCCAATTAGGTTGGGGAAAGGTTATTTTGAAGATTTAAATAAAATAGTGTTGAAATATATTTGACAGAGGAAAAAGGTGAGGATAAAATTAAAACTGTTGCAAGATGCTAGAATAAGAGGAGGATTTGGCTTTCCTAATTGGGAATTATACTATCAAGTGACAAATTTGATGTGGATCAAGGAATGGATAATGTTAAGAAATACTAGATCATTGACTTCCGGTTGAGCCGCGTTTGTCACTGACGGTCCTTTTAAGACCGCCAGCCCTGCCGCCTGTAAAAGAGCCATTTCGGAGAAGAGAAACGGCTCAGAAAACTCCTGATCTTTTAGGATTTGGTGAGGAGAGCTGGCGACTTTAGGTAGAGTCCCCTGTGAGACCCCCAGGTTTTCTGGGGAGTTAACAGGGTGGGACTCCCTTTTTAAGTTGCTGAAGCTCCAGACGACGGGGAAACTCTGCTTCGAGCCGAGCCAGACAGCGTGACCAACTTAATAACCAAACACAACAGCAGGGTGGAATTGGGACTCTGAATTAAAACGCAAGTATTTTTAGCCCTGTGGATTAATTTAAAGACGTATAATTTGGAAGCCTGAGAAACTTTGAGAGGGGGGAAAAGGAAAAAAAATGGCGATTGCTTTCAGTGGAAGGAGCAGCTGAAAGCGAAAGTGGACTGGTTTGATTATTGCAACATGCTACAAAGTTACAGATTTGGCTTGAAGGGAGAAAATTAAAAAAATTAACTATAGAGATTTTTATTGAACTGATTTAATCTGGAGAAATTATTGGGAAGATTTGGATCTTGTATTGGGAACAGAAATCGTATACGTGGCAAAATGTCATCAAAGCAAACAAAAGCAGAGGCTAAGCCAGCAGGGGGGGGGCTCCCCCACTCATAAGCCAGAACAGTCACAAAGCCAGACAAAGGGGGATGGCTTCCAGGATTTAAAAGAATTTATTACTAGAGAAATTAAGAAATCTGAACAGGAGGTTAAAGGGCTTGTCCAGGAAAAGTTTGATTTAGTTAATAAGGACATTCAAACAGTGGTGAAAGGCCTGTCTGATGTAGTTCTGCAGATTGATAAAAAGGTGGAAAAGCTTGCATTGGAAGTGGATACTAAGCTGAAGGATACGGATTCTAAAATTAGTGAAGTGGATAGAAGAACTCAAAGACTTGAAAATGAGATAACAATGATGCAATTTAGGCAAATGGAATTTGCCATTAGGCTTAGAGGTATGAAAGAGAACAGTAGAGAAGATTTAAGGAAAGTTTGTGCTGATGCTTTGGCTGTGTTATTAAAGGCTGATGACCCTGATGAGATTCTTTATAAAATTGACAAGGCTTACAGAGTGAATTCTCGGGTGGCAGTTTATAGACAATTGCCTAGAGATGTGGTGATATATTTCACAGACAGAAGAATAAGAAATAATATCTTGCAAAGGTCATTTACCTCTACTGTTCAAATTGATGGATCTGAAATTGGAGTTTTTAAAGAATTGCCTCATAAAATGTTAAAGTATAGAAAGGATTTTGGATTTTTAGTGGCTGAACTGAAGAATCGACAAATACAGTTTCAATGGGATGCACCAGTTGGCATAATATTGAGGATGCAAGGAGTGAGATATCGCTTAAATATTATAGCAAAAGCAGAAGATTTCTATTACAATATTTTGAAAGCGGGCTCAACAACTCCATGAACATCTTCCCCAATAAATAAGGAGGCTGAAGAACAGAAACAGTTTGAGTTGGAGACAGAAGAAAAAATAAAACAGTCACAAAAGGAAGCAATGGAGGTTCAGGGAGCTACAGGTGGTATTGTGGCTGACCCTTTTGCACCATTTCCAGTTTCTCCTCTAGAGGATATATCGAAAACTACAAGAGAAGTGGCGTTGGATCTTGAACTGATGGCATCTAAAGCAGATGATCAACCTATAACTAGAGCAGCATCCAAGCAAATGCAGGAAGCATTCCAACAGGAGAGAGCTAAGCCACAATGAGCAAAGAAGGTTAAGGATAAGGTGCAAGCTGAAGTTATGGGAGGAACAAAGCTTTCCTGTGTGGAAAGGGATTTTCAGCAAATGTTCTCAAAACTTCAGAGCAGCCCAAATGATAATTAAATTTTTGTCTTGGAATGTGAATGGACTGAATTCTCCACAAAAAAGGAAGAAAGTATTTCATTATCTGAAACAATTTAATAATGATGTTATTTGCTTGCAAGAAACTCACATCAGAATACAAGATCAGAAATATTTGAGAAATTCCAAATTAGGAACGCAATTTATTGCTTCAAATGTGGAAAAGAAGAATGGAGTGGTGATATATATAAATAAAAAATTTTCTGCTAAAATTATAGAAGCAGATGAATGTGGGAGATATATTGCAATTGAACTCTTTACAGATAATGACCCAACCCTGGTGGTTGGAATTTATGCTCCTAACCAGCAACAATAAAGTTTTTACAAAATGCTTCACTCTAAAATTTTAGATTGGAATTTTACATATATTTTAATTATGGGAGACTGGAACGGAGTTATTCAACCTAAAAAAGATAAAAAGAGTCCAGCTAAAACAGGTGTTAAATTACCGCATGCTTTTTTTGATATGAAAGAGGATTTGGAAATGAAAGACATATGGAGAATGCATAATCCAGATGATTTGGACTTTACTTTTTATTCGGATAGGCATAAATCCTTTTCCAGGATAGATTTTATTTTGCTAACGGTGGATTTACTTCCTAAAGTGAGGAAAACGAAGATATTTCCTAGGACATTAACAGACCATAGTCCGATATGGATAGAAATTGAGATGGGAAAGAAAGAAAGAAAATCTTGGAGATTAAATGAAAATCTATTTAGATATGAAAAAAATGTAAATGAACTCAAGAACCATATAAAGGAATTTTTCAGATGGAATTTAAACAAAGGTACCCCTATTGAAATAGTTTGGGATGCAGGTAAAGCATATATGAGAGGGGTACTGATACAAATTAATTTTAAGCATAAACAAAATAGACAGAAAAAGAGAATAGAATTGGAAAGAGAGATAAAGAAGGAGGAACAGCTTTTTTTTATTGAAAAAGTTTTACAAGTACAAATTTTCCCCCTTTCCCCCCACCCTTACCCAACATTATAAAATACATATAGAGAAAATATATAATTCCCTCCCAATCCCCCCCTAACCCTCCCCCTCCACCCTTTTCCCTCCCCCCCTTGACTTCCATTATATGCAATACTAGTATTCCCAAACAATGTATATGTTATTCATCCTTCCATATCTTTTTTCTATATTTACTAGCATAATCATCAATCCCTCTCAGCTGAAAGCTACATAATATTTTCTAGTCTGATACTTATTCTGTACATACTCAATCCATTTCTTCCATTCCTGTATATATTTCTCATGCGTCTGATCTTTTAAAAAAGCTGAGATCTTTGCCATTTCTGCAAATCCAGCCATCTTCTGAATCCATTGGTCCACAGTCAGTAAGATATCACTCTTCCAATATTGGGCAATCAACAACCTAGCTGCTGTCACCATATACAAAATCAGTTTTGTTTCACCCAATGTAAAGTCTTTAACTATACCCAATAAGAAAAATTGTGGAGAAAATTGTATTTTTTTCTTTAAAACATTTTGCATAACCCACCAAATTTTTATCCAAAAAGCCCTCACCTTTTTGCAAGTCCACCATATATGATAATATGTAGCATCTAAACAATCACATCTCCAACATTTTGGCTGCACATTAGGGTACATACAAGACAATTTCTTGGGGTCTAAATGCCATCTATAAAACATTTTATAAAAATTTTCTCGTAAATTTTGTGACTGTGTGAACTTAACGTTCTGAACCCATATTTTTTCCCATGTTTCCATCATAACTGGTTGAGAGAAATTCTGTGCCCATTTAATCATACAATCTTTAACTAACTCATTTTCTGAATCCCTTTCTAACAAAACATTATAAACTCTCTTAATATGCATTGGACCTGTCTGCTTTATCTGTCCAACCAATTCTACTTCATATTCCATTAAACCAGTTTGTTGATCTTCTTTCCATCTCATCTGTAATTGATTGTACTGCAACCAAGTCAAAGATTGGAGGAACAGCTTTTGGTGAAAAATCCAACAGATGGGAAATTACAAGGAATTATTAAACTTTTGAAAGACCAATTTCAAATGCTTATAGCAGAACAAACAGCAACTAACTTACAATTTGCAAAACATAATACTTTTATGCAGCAGACCAAAATGGCGGCTCAGCAGTGAACCCCAAGCTTAGGGAGGCAATGTTTGGCATTTTCAGGGGTGTCGGGGGTCAGTTAACCATCTTCTGACCCCCTCCCAGCGAGCCGAGGTGCTGCCGGCTCGATAGAGCCGTGGATGGAGCCTGAGGAACAGCTGACTGTCAAGGAGGAGGTTAAAGGATGGCATGGAGAACAATCGGGCCTGATTGTTGGGGCCTAGGCGGCTGCCATGACAACAATGATGCTGGCAGGAGTACCGGGGCAGCTAGAGAACCACGGTTTGGAGGCAGGCTTGGGCTCCATGTGCAGCAGTGCAGAAGCGGCGGTGATGGCTACAGTGGTGGAATTGACTGCAGTGGCAAAGGCATTGGCGCTGGGAGCGGTGGCAGTACCGGAGGCTTGGCTGCAAAGATGCCCCCGTTGTTGGTGAAGAAGAGGGCAGCATTACAAACGTTAGGATCCCTCAATTTTTGAGGAATCTGGACACTTCCTCCTTTTTCTGAAGCATGAGAAGGGGCTTAACAACTTAATGGGCTGAATGGCCTGAAGATCAAAGTTATGGGGAAGGGACTGAGGATTGTTAGCTGGGGGATGACAGTTGGTCTCTCCCTTAACTGTTCCTCCCCCCC
>WNWU01009538.1:0-10159 GCA_012654045.1 Ptyas mucosa | reverse complement strand
GGAATGTACACTGCACATGACCTACTTGCGCTGCGAGACTCCCCCCTCTCGCGGAGATGGCCCTCTATATTATCAAGGGCCCACCTCAATGACGGGTCTTGGGACCCTGAGAGGTGGCATGCGAAAACTATGCGATTAAGGGGTTGTTTACATAAACTTTTAAAGAAATTTTTAAGGGGTTTCAGGGAGGGGGAGGGTCTGTTTGGATTACGGGCAGTGGGCATGGGGGTTAGCCCACAAAGGGGAGGGACGGGCTCGTTACAGAAACTTGGTGTGAGAGGCGGGGGCCCCGGGGTTGAGGGGGGAGGTAGGGTTTGTCCGGATAGTATTTATAACATCACTACCGTAAGTGGGAGGGGTAGATATGGCGGGAGCAGGGGGTCATATCGTGTTCGGGGAGCGCGCACCCGTTGTTTACAAACGGTAGTGCGCTCCGGCCCCCAAGGCTCCTCCCGTTCCCCAGGCTGCACAGACCCTCAGGGCCCGACCCTTCGGCTGATGCTGTGCAATGCCAGGTCCGTAGTAAACAAAGCCCCCCTCATTTGTGATCTTATTTCGGAGGGGGGAGCGGACCTGGCAGGCATTACGGAGACCTGGTTGGGCCAGGAGGGGGGGTTCCCCTCGTTGAAATGTGCCCACCAGGTTTCCTTGCATTTCATCGGCCAAGGGTACAGGGCAGGGGCGGGGGAGTAGCGGTTATTATAAATGAAGGTCTGAGACCGAAGGAGGCCACTGTCCCTCAGACGACTGGCTGTGAGTCCCTCCTTGTGAAGTGGAGTCATGGGGTCCAGTCGGGCTTGCTGATCACGTACCTGGCTCCCTGCCGCGTGGCAACAGCCCTGCCCGAGCTCCTCGATGTTATCGCCACGGTGGCGATTGATACCCCCAGACTTATTGTCATGGGGGATTTCAATTTGCCATCTGTGGGAGAGATGTCGGAGGTAGCTCGGGAGTTTATGGCTTCCATGACAGCCATAGGCCTGACCCAACTAATTCATGGCCCTACCCACACGGGGGGAAACACGCTGGATTTGGTTTTCGTCTCTGGACAATGGCAGAGTGATCTTGAAATAGGGGACTTAGTCATCGAGCCCTTGTCATAGTCTGATCACTCCCTCCTCCGTCTGGACTTTCAAACCGCTGCACCCCGCCGCAGGGAGGCGGAGCCGATAAGATGGTTCCGCCCCAGGCGCCTGATGGAACCTGATAGGTTCCAGATGGAGCTTGGGCCAGTTCCTGAGGCGCTGGCACACGCCTCGACTGGAGACCTAGTGGCCGCCTGGGATAGGGCGGCCGCTGGAGCTCTCGATCGGGTCGTGCCTTTGCGGCCTCTGATCCGGCGCCGATCTCAACTGGCCCCTTGGTTCTCCGAGGAGCTGAGAGAGTTGAAGCGCCGGAAAAGACGCCTAGAGAGCAGTTGGAGGGCCAGTCGCTCTGAATCCGACCGAACACTAGTGAGAGCCCATATTAGGACTTACTTAGTGGCGATAAAAGCAGCAAAACGTCACTATTTTGCTGCTCTTATTGCATCATCAGATAACCGCCCAGCCGCCCTCTTTAGGGTGACCCGCTCCCTGTTCCAACAGGAAGCGCGGGAGGACCCCTTGGAGGGGAGAGCTGAGGACTTTGTTCAATATCTGTATGATAAAATCACTCAGATTCGGGAAGATCTGGACTCCGACTGGGTGGTTCCAGGGGGAGGGGACGAGGCAAGTCTTGAGACCGTTACCTGGATTGAGTTTGATCCTGTGACCCTTGAGGATGTGGACAGGATTCTGGGTAGACTGAACGCGACCACTTGTTTATTGGACCCGTGTCCCTCCTGGCTAGTACTGGCTTCCCGGGAGGTGTCGCGAGGCTGGCTCCAGGAGATTATAAATGCTTCGTTGGGAGAGGGTGATTTTCCCGCCGCCTTGAAAGAGGCGGTGGTGAGGCCTCTCCTTAAGAAGCCTTCCCTGGACCCAGCAATGTTGGTAAATTATCGTCCGGTCTCCAACCTTCGCTTTTTGGCGAAGGTTGTTGAGAGTGTGGTTGCGCGACAGTTCTCCCAGCACCTGGAGGAAACAACGTATCTGGATCCGTTCCAGTCGGGCTTCAGACCCGGGTACAGTACGGAAACGGCATTGGTCGCGTTGGTTGATGATCTCTGGAGGGCTCGGGACAGGGGGTGTTCCTCTGTCCTGGTCCTATTAGATCTCTCAGCAGCTTTTGATACCATCGACCATGGTATCATGCTGCACCGGTTGGAAGGGTTGGGGGTGGGAGGCACTGTGTTACAGTGGTTCTCCTCCTTTCTCTCCAACCGGTCGCAGTCGGTGTTGGCAGGGGGGCAGAGATCGACTCCTAGGCCCCTTATATGCGGGGTGCCACAGGGATCGGTTCTCTCGCCCCTCCTGTTCAACATTTATGTGAAGCCGCTGGGTGAGATCATCCGTGGTTTTGGGGTGAGATATCACCAGTACGCTGACGACACCCAGCTGTACATCTCCACCCCAGACCACCCCAACGATGCCCTTGAAGTAATGTCCCGGTGCCTGGAGGCCGTGCGGATCTGGATGGGGAAGAACAGGCTCAGACTCAATCCATCCAAGACCGAGTGGCTGTGGTTACCGACGTCCCGATATAGTCAGTTGGTACCATCACTGACTATTGGGGGCGAATCATTGGCCCCTACAGAGAGGGCGCGCAATTTAGGCGTCCTCCTGGACTCACGGCTGTCCTTAGAAGACCATCTGACGGCTGTGTCCGGGAGGATTTTTCATCAGGTTCGCCTGATCCGCCAGTTGCGCCCCTTTCTGGATCGGGACTCCTTACTCACGGTCACTCATGCCCTTGTCACCTCCCGCCTGGACTACTGTAATGCTCTCTACATGGGGCTCCCCTTGAGGAGCACCCGGAGGCTCCAGCTGGCGCAGAGTGCGGCCGCGCGGGTGGTGATGGGAGCGACGTGGCGCTCTCATGTGACACCGCTCTTGCGCGAGCTGCACTGGCTTCCAGTGGTCTTCCGGGTGCGCTTCAAGGTGCTGGTTACCACCTTTAAAGCGCTCCATGGCTTAGGACCTGGGTACTTACAGGACCGCCTACTACCTCCAATAGCCTCCCACCGACCGGTACGCTCCCATAGAGAGGGACTCCTCCGGGTGCCGTCGGCCAAACAATGTCGACTGGCGGCCCCCAGGAGGAGAGCCTTCTCTGTGGGAGCACCCACTATCTGGAACGATCTCCCCCCAGAGATTCGGCGGATCCCGGACCTTCGTGCTTTCCGCCGTGAGTTAAAAACTTTTTTATTTCATCAAGCGGGCCTGACATAGCATCTCCCTTTTTATAAGAAAATTTTAAATTGTATAATCCAAATTTTTAGATCTGGGATTTATATATTTTTAAAAAAAAATGGGTTTGAATGGTTGGGCAATTGTTTAATTTGGTTTTAATTCAGTTTTAAATTTTGTATTTATGTTTTTTATCTTTGCCTGTTCACCGCCCTGAGTCCCCTCGGGGAGAAGGGCGGTATATAAATCAAATAAACCAACTAAACCAAACCAACCAAGATCCCTTCCAACTCTTAATCTATTCCTGTTCTGTTCTGTTCTGTTCTATTCACCATTCGAAGTTACAATAACCATTTTTCACACTTATGACTGTTAACAACATCCCCATGGTCACATCATCAGAATTCTGGGGCTTAGCATTTATGCTGATATTTATGACGGTTGCAGTGTCCCGGGATCATGTGATTCCCCTTTCGCAACCTTCTGACAAGCAAAGTCAATAAGAAAGCCAGATTCACTTAACAACCATGTTAATAAATTGACAGCTACGGTGATTCAGTTAACCACTGTGGCAAGAAAGGTCGTAAAATGGGGCAAAACTCCCTTAACAATGGTCTCTCTTACCAACAGAAATTTTTGGCTCCATTGGGATCGTAAATTGAGGACTACCTGTATATTCTTATTTAAATTAATTTTGAGACCGCCCATCTCACAGAGCGACTCTGTTAGATAAGAATTATAAGATCCGAGTTCAAATCCTCACTTGGGCATGAAAAGTACCAGGTAACCTTTTCCTGATCTATTTTTTTTCCTCAGTGAAACAGACCACGCAGAATTATTGGGAGCTTAAAAATGGCGATTAGAGCATTCTCTATGAATGCCTATTGTGAGATTTCCAAGGCAGTGAAAATAAAGCATTTTAAGCCAGTCCAGAACATGCAAAAACCTGGGGGAAAATATAGTTTTTGTGAAACAATTCTTTGGGATTTTTCTGGTCTCTTTCAGGTGCCGGTACCTTCCAAAGACAGGATTGGAGATGCACCCAATCCTGTAAAGGAAGTGCTGTTTGTGGAGAATGAAGAGCATATTTTTAGGGATCGGAGATCAACACATCCAGGTTTGTGGATTTAGCATGGTTGACTTGATGCTTAATGCAAGGAAAACATTTAGTGTGCCAAATCCTTGAAACTCTTAGGTATGAGGGTCTACGGAGATTCTCAGTCATCCAGGTCATGGTTGTCCCAAAGGTGCTTTTTCAAGGGGCAACTGGACTTTCTGGTTTCTCTTTGAATAAGTCTTCAAAGAAAAACAAGATAGTCCTAGTTGCCTCTTGGAAAAGCACTTTTGGTCTCAGGAGTGAGATGACTAGATGGAATTGTTTGAGTATTTTGTTTAAAGTGCTCATCACATGTCCTCCAGAGAATGAACATGGGAGCTCATGAGTGGGTTTGTGTGTAAGGACTACATTACCGTGTCAGCCCTGGAGGGCATCTTTTCTTTGAGGAACTTTGAAGAACTGCTGGCCTTGTTGGTTGGGAGTGTTACTTGGAACCCTGACATATAGTTTAGCACTGACTGATAACTTTTATTATGGTTCATGAGAACAAGCAGCACATTGTGCAACACACAAATCAATTCCCATAGCAGAAAACTTTGTGCTGTCCTTGACAAACGAAACAAGCCAGATTTCATAACTTGTTGCAGTGTAGGGGTTAAAACAGAAGTTGGCAACATTGACAATAACGCCCGTGTTAGAATCTGCAAGGACAATTTATCTCAGAATTTTAAACATTTATCTCAGAATTTTTCAAATTGTGCAACTTTTAAGACGGGGCGGACTTCAGCTTCCAGAAATTTCTGTAGCCAGCATGGCTCACTGGCAATTATTAAGCAAAGCCGTTGTTTGCTGTGGAGTGCTTTTTTTCTGAAAACTGGAAGTAACCTGCAGTTTTTGGCAAAACCGTCGTAAAAAGTGGTCATGTGACTGCAAGATTCTACCAATGGCTGTGTTTGTCAGGCACCTGAAATGCGGTTATGTGACTGCAGGGATCGAGGAGGGGGGCGACCACTGGAGCTTCCGAACCAGATTATAACCCTCTTGTTCCAAGTAGTTCATAACTTTGGTTGCTAAGCAACTAGCTATAAGTTGAGGACTACCTGCACGGTTGTAGTAAAAAGGACGGCTGCATCATCACCATATAACAAAAGCAGGCAAAAACTAGAAGTAGAGCCCAGTTTATTGCCATAAATAAATCTTAGAATAACAACTAGAATTAGAGCCAGTTTATTGTCATAAATAAGCCTTAGAAGAAAACCTACAATTAGAACCAGTTTATTGCTATAAATAAGTCTTTTAAAAAAAAACTAGAATTAGAGCCAGTTTATTGTCATAAATAAGACTTAGGGGGAAAAACTTTAGAATTAGAGCCAGTTATTGCCATAAATAAGATTTAGGGGGGAAAAACTAGAATTAGAGCCAGTTTATTGTCATAAATAAGTCTTAGAAAAAAAACTAGAATTAGAGGCAGTTTTTTTTTTTTTAAATTTGATTTATATGCCGCCTTTCTCCGGAGACTCAGGACGGCTTACAATGCGCTAAGCAATAGCCTTCATACTTTTGTATATTTATACAAAGTCAGCTTATTGCCCCCACAAACTGGGTCCTCAATTTACCTACCTTAGAAAGGATGGAAGGCTGAGTCAACCTTGAGCCTTGGTGAGATTCGAACCTGTTTATTGCCATAAATAAATCTTAGAGAAAAAAACTAGAATTAGAGACAGTTTATTATCATAAGTAAGTCCTTATGCTACAATCGATTTGATGACACATAATAAATCAAAACCCTGAGTCATGGGGAGTCCATGGTTAAGAGGAAGAAAACATTTTAGCTTCACCTTGATAGTTATAGTTAGCATGCATTTATTTTTAATCTAATAGTTTAATTACGTTTTCTTAGGTCATGTGAAAGACGCATCTTTTATTGTGTTTTATTGCAGTCAGCCCTTTTGGGCATATTTCATGGAAAAGTTTAAGAAATCGATCTTGTCTTCTACAGATGATGAAAATAGCTCTTGTAGCCATCCAGTATCTTTTCCTCCACCTGAGGGACAAGACTTCGTTGAAACAGGACCAAATGAGGTTTGTAAACATCTGGCGGGAGGGGCAGGCCTTGTGACCAGCTTTTTGAAAGAGCAATAATCTTGGATAGGTAGTCCTCGATTTACAACTGTCATTGAACCCACCAATAACAACATTAACAACAGTTAACAGTTAACATTAACAACAGTGATTGGTCCCATTCGAGACAACGATGAATCTGCATACAGACGGGAGGTTGAACAACTACCTTGTGGTGCAACCGGAACAATCTTGAACTAAATACATTCAAAATTGTAGTCAGTCGGATTTGGGCCAGTCGCTCCAAATCTGACCAAACACTGGTGAGGTCTCATATTAAGATCTACCTAGTGGCGATAAAAGTGGCAAAATTTAATTATTTTTCTGCTCTTATCGCAGTGCTTCTCAATTATTTTCTGTCATGCCCCCCTAGGAAAACATTTTTCGCGCCCCCCGCGCGACTGTAAATAGTATCATTATTTAAAAAATAGTATCATTATTAGAAAAAGGTCTGTTCTCCTTGAAAAGGGAGGAGCATGCGCAGTCACATGTACTGGCTTAATGCTCACTATCGATGCAAATGTCAGCAGCGGTAGCCCGATTTCTTTAGCAAGTTTGATTAATTGGGGCAGCGTTATGTTTCACAGGAGAAGGTCATTGTCAGTCATTTGAGCATCAATTGGGCGCACATCCGTCGGGCAACAAAGTAAGTGTGGACGGACATCCCACACTAAAGATGGCTCCGACAGGCTCGTGTCACAAGGGTTTTGGACAGCCAATCAGATGCTCCCGTTGTTCTCTGATTAAATACAGAGACATAAACACGGGGCTTAGCTTGTTATGACAGTGTTTGCCGAGGTCAAACGCGCCCCCTTTTACGGAGCCTCGCACCCCCCCTGGGGGGCGCACCCCACTATTTGAGAAGCACTGTCTTATCGGGTCTGCAGAGAACCACCCAGCAGCCCTGTTTAGGGTGACCCGCTCCCTCCTTTATCAGGGAGCGAGGGAAGACCCCTTGCAGGGCAGGGCTGAGGATTTTGTGCAATTCCTGCATGACAAAGTCATTCAGATTCGGGAAGGTTTGGACTCTGATTGGATAGATCCGGATGGAGTGATGGAGGGGGGTCTTGAGAATATTATCTGGGAGGGGTTTGACCCTGTGACTCCTGAGGACGTGGACAGGATTCTGGGAGGCTCAGCGCTGCCACATGTTTATTGGATCCATGTCCCTCCTGGTTGGTGCTGGCCTCCCAGGAGGTTACGCGAGGCTGGCTCGAGGGGATTATTAATGCTTCTTTGAGTGAGGGCTACTTCCCCCCCTCTTTGAAAGAGGCGGTGGTGAGGCCTCTCCTCAAGAAGCGTTCCCTGGACCCGGCTTATTAGTGTATTATCGCCCAGTCTCCAACCTTCGCTTCGTGGCAAAGGTTGTTGAGAGTGTGGTGGCGTGACAACTGCCCCAGTACCTGGATGAAGCCGATTATCTAGACCCGTTCCAGTCAGGCTTCAGGCCAGGGCACAGCACGGAAACGGCATTGGTCACATTGGTTGATGATCTCTGGAGGACTCGGGACAGGAGTTGCTCCTCTGTCCTGGTCCTATTAGATCTCTCAGCGGCTTTTGATACCATTGACCATGGTATCATGCTGCGACGATTGGAGGGGTTGGGAGTGGGGGGCACCATGTTGCGGTGGTTCTCCTCCTTCCTCTCCAACTGTATGCAGTTTGTGTTGGCAGGGGGGGCAGAGGTCGACCTCGAGGCACCTTGTATGCGGGGTGCCGCAAGGGTCGGTCCTCTCGCCCCTTCTGTTCAACATTTATGTAAAGCCGCTGGGAGAGATCATCCGTGGTTTCGGGGTGAGATTCCATCAGTACGCTGACGATACTCAGCTGTACATCTCCACCCTGGACTACCCCAATGATGCCCTTGACGTGATGTCCCAGTGCCTGGAGGCTGTGCGGATCTGGATGGAGAGAAACAGGCTCAAACTCAACCCCTCCAAGACCAAGTGGCTGTGGCTTCTGGTGTCCCGGTATAGTCAGCTGGTTCCATCGCTGACTATTGGGGGTGTGATCCTGGCCCCCTCAGAGAGGGCTCACAACTTGGGTGTTTCTCCTGGATGCACAGCTGTCTTTGGAAGATCACATGACGGCCGTGGCCAGGGGAGCTTTCTATCTGGTTCGCCTGATGCACCAGTTGCGTCCCTTTCTGGACCAGGATGCCCTGCGCACAGTCACTCATGCCCTCGTCCTGTCCCATCTGGACTACTGTAATGCTCTCTACATGGGGCTCCCCTTGAAGAGCACTCGGAGGCTCCAACTAGTCCAGAATGCGGCTGCGCGGGTGATTATGGGTGCGACTCGGCGCACCCACGTAACACCCCTCCTGCATGAGCTGCACTGGCTCCCGTTGGTCTTCCGGGTGCGATTCAAGGTGTTGGTCACCACCTTTAAAGCGCTCCATGGCTTAGGACCTGGGTATATACGAGATCGCCTTCTGCTATCAACAACCTCCCACCGGCCAATACGCTCCCACAGAGAGGGGCTCCTCAGGGTGCCGTCGACCAAACAATGCCGACTGGCGACACCCAGGGAGAGAGCCTTCTCTGTGGGGGCACCAGCCCTCTGCAATGAGCTGCCCCTAGAGCTTCTTCTTAGCCCCAACCTGCGTACTTTTCGCCGCGCCCTTAAGACCTTTCTGTTCCAGCAAACCGGACTGGCCTAATAGGAATTTTAAATGGGTGTATGTGTGTTTTTAATTTGAGGGCCAAATTTTATATATTTGATTTTAATTGGTTTTAAATTTTATAAATCTGTGTTTTAATATGGCTGTACACTGCCCTGAGTCCTTTGGGAGAAGGGCGGTATAGAAATCTAATAAACTTTCCAACTTTCCAATGGTGGTAGATTTTAGGAGAAACCCTCCTATATTACCACCTTTTACAATACTAGACAACACAGTATCAACAGTAGAGTCCTTCAAGTGTCTAGGTTCTATTGCATCTTGAGACTTAAAATGGACGCCTAACATCAAAAACATCATCAAAAAAGCACAAGAAAGAATGTTCTTTCTGCGCCAACTCAGAAAGCTCAAACTACCCAAAGAGCTGCTGATCCAGTTCTACAGAAGAATTATTGAGTCTGTCATCTGCACCTCCATAACTGTCTGGTTTGGCTCTGCAACCAAACAAGACAGACACAGACTTCAAGGGATAATTAGAACTGCAGAAAAAACAATTGCTACCAACCTGCCTTCCATTGAGGACCTTTATACTGCATGAGTCAAAAAGAGGGCTGTGAAAATATCTACAGACCCCTTACATCCTGGACATAAATTGTTTCAACTTCTACCCTCAAAACAACGCTATAGAGCACTGCACGCCAGAACAACAAGACACAAGGACAGTTTTTCCTGAATGCCATCACTCTGCTAAACAACTAATTCCCACAACACTGTCAAATTAACTACTAAGACTGTATTACTATTCTTCTAGTACCTATCTCTTCCCACTTATGGCTATATCCATGTTGCTTGTATCTTTACAACCTATATTGTTTTTATTGTTTCCTAGTATGATTTGATTGCTTATTAGTATCCTATGACTATCACTAAGTGTTGTATCTTATGATTCTTGACAAATATATTTTATTTTTTCTTTATGTACACTAGGAGCTTATGCACCGAAGACAAATTCCTTGTCTGTCCAATCACACTTGGCCAATAAAGAATTCTATTCTATTCTATTCTATTCTATTCTATTCTATTCTATTCTAT
>WNWU01009537.1:0-10065 GCA_012654045.1 Ptyas mucosa | reverse complement strand
TTATGGAAGACAACCGAGAAATCCAGAAAGTAATTGTTATAATGATTTCACATGATTATGTGACTTGCTCACCTCTGCTATAGGTGAAGGAAAGAAGAACACTACAGAAGAATGAAAGGTTTTCTTTCTGACACTAACATGGGGGGGGGGGGGGGGGGTTTGTTGGAAATTAAATAAATGTTAAATATTGCCATGCAAATGCATACTACAGAGAGAACAGAGACATAAACTCTCCAATATATTGTTTCATATTACAGATGGAGACTAACAATTACTTTATGCAGTAATTGTATGCTGCAGCTGAACTGCTGGTTTGGCATTTGAGCAGAGCCCAATTCTCCATCTAGCACCCGCAGCAAGTTATCCCCACAGCGACTTTCTGGTGTTGAGATGTGCTGCAAAGAAATGGCAGCATCGAGTTGGCATAGGAGAGCTGGTGGTGGTGAGAAGGCCACCCCCTGCTGGCCACCTCGAGCTAGCAGCATTGAGTCATCATAGACCCTCTGGAGGGAGAGGACAGGATGTCAGCTACACTGGATGGACCAGACCAGGAAATCAACTCCACCAAAAGTCTGAAACTACTTTTATTGGTAGTTAAGACAATAACTATATCAAGTTGGGATAATAACTATAATAACTGAATCTTGCAAGTCTGGTTGTGATGTACCTCATCTTCCTTCTTATGGTTCAGTGAATTAGGGAAACTGCTGTATTTTTTGGAGTATAAGATGCACCTTTTTCCCCCCAAAAAGAGGGTGAAAATCTGGGTGCGTCTTATACTCCAAATGTAGCCCCGCCCAGCCTCACAAACAGAGATTTCAGAGGCTGAAAGAAGCTTCAGAAAAAAAGCCTCAGAAACGAAGCTTCAGAAAAAAAGCCTCAGCAACAAAAGAAGAATCAGTAAAGGTTCTAACCAAACTATGTTAACAAATCTGGAGAATGACACAATAACCAACAGATCGGAAGAGGTTAATCTACATACCAATACCAAAGAAAGGAGATTGAACAGAGTACAGGTAGTCCTTCAGAATAAAAGCCTCTGAAAGAAGCTTCAAAAAAAAAGCCTTTTTTTTCTGAAGGTCTGTTTCAGAGGCTTTCAGAGGCAGGAAAAAAAGTTTTTTCTGAAACAGAGTTTCAGAAGTTTCAGAGGCAGAAAAAAAAAGCAAGGCACAGAGCTCACAACCAACGAACCTGTTGCTAAAATTCACCTCTGGAAACAGCTGATTGGGGGTATTCTGGGAGGCCAATCCACCCACCAATCAGCTTTTTTCTCATTTTCCTCCCCAAAATCTAAGGTGCGTCTTATACTCTGCTGCGTTTTATACCCTGAAAAATACAGTATGTCTGCCTGAACTACTTCCAAATGTTATTTCCCTGTTCTGGACTTTAAAAATGTTCAGTCCCTTTTGTCTAGGCCAGGGGTGTCAAACTCACGTTGTCACGGCAGCGTCACATGACATATTGGGACTTTTTCCCCCTTCAGTAAACCGGGTATGGGCGTGGCCAGCGCGTGACGCATCCGGCCTGTGGGCTGGGAGTTTGATAGCCCTGGTCTAGGCAATGGCTGCTGCATATCTCTTTCAAGGTCATCTTCCTTATTATCTACATTAGAGCAGCTCCTGAGAAGCCCTGTTCCAAAGTACTACTCAAAAATTTTATGGAAGAAGGGACATGAAGCATCCCCTCTTGGGTTGAGTATCCGGTGCAGGTGGATTCCTTGTGGGACAGATGGTCTTCATGAAAATACCTGAGAGCCTGAAAGCCAAGTCATGTAAGGATTTATGTCAGGGTTCCAAGTAACACCCCCAACGAAAGAAGACTCCGAGGCTTGAAGTTCCTCAAAGTTCCATTTTATTAGAGATGTCATATTGGCACATCTGGGAAAACCTGAATTGGAAAGCTTCCAGGTTTGCCCCACCCAAAGGAACGTCCAGGTCCCTGCCCAGCACCCACATGTCCATCACATGGTCCAATCACAGCACTGTCCCAGTCATACCCCTCCAGGTGCAGGGCAAGATGTCCTTGACTCTGAGAAAGGAATGTTATTATGACTATATATCACCCCTGCTCCATACAATCCCCCCTCCCAGTTTCCCACAGTACTAAATGTGGCAGGCCTGAAGGCCCAATGCAAAAGATTGCTTCCAGGCCTGACAATTTATAGAATAAGACTACCAGCACTTTGAATTGGACCCAGAAACCTACTAGCAGCTAGTGCAGCTAATTCACCATGGATGTTACACTGATGAATCACCTTAGGCTTAGTGTCAGCCCTTCAAGGTAGGCCAAGGCAAGAAACAGATACTACAGGGATTCCAATAATGCTATTTCATTGTTGTAGGGCAGAGGTGTCAAACTCACGGCGTCACAGCGGCATCACATGACGTATCCACCTGACTTGGCACACAACTCAGGACCTGAGTCCCCACTGTATAGGCTTTCCATTCCAAAAAGGGCCACACCTGGGCATCTATTGAGCTGATGGCACTTACCTCTACAGAAAACAAACATTTTTTAAAAATGAAGAGGAGAGGAGAGGGTAGGGTTACAGAAATCTCAATAACTGGATTGTTTTTCCCCTTTAGAATTCAACTAGACAATCCATCCCTGTTGGGTCATCGTTTCTGTTAGGTGTTTTGTGCCAGCCATGGCAATTTCTTAAAAGGCCACCAGATGGGAGCAAAGCGGCACCTTTGATCCCACTGGTGGGTCAAGGGGCTCCGGTCCCTGCAGCCCCATTGGGGAGAGTTAATGGCCCTCTGGCCCCCTCACACACATTGGTAAGGGAGGGGCCAGGGGCCCCTATAAGAACTCCTGCACAGGGGCTGCTCTTTGGCTCTTGTTCTAACTTCCTACAGGACTGAACCATGGGCTCAATCCAGGCATGGATGCCTCCATGCCAGGGATTACTCTACTTTACTCCTAAATAAAGATTTAACTTGATTGCATCCTTGTGTGCTGACTTTTCTTGGAAGCGCCCTCAACGAACCATTGATCTTTGTGAGATCCCTCACAGTTTCAGAGATATTTCCTTACCTAAACAGAGAAACAGAATGACCACAGGTGGGCAAAAAAGCAATGGGAGCAGGAGCAACTTCCAAATTCCTGCCAGCTTTCCCATTGAGTTTCCTTGTGAGAAGCTGACAAGGAGCATCAGAAATCCTTCCTTCCTTCCTTCCTTCCTTCCTTCCTTCCTTCCTTCCTTCCCTCCCTCCCTCCCTCCCTCCCTCCCTCCCTCCCTCCCTCCTTCCCTCCAATTCATGCCAGGTTCCTCACTTACTTTGCTTGTGGGAAGCTTGCAGGGAGAAAGTCAGTGGGAAAGCCAGCAAGAAGTTACACGTCCAAGGCCAGCAGGCAGGTCAGTGGCTGCTGCCAGGTGGGGGAAGGAGTGAGAGGGTGCACAAGGGTGTGTGTCAGAAAGGGTGCACAGGTGTGCATAAGAGGTGCCACAGGAGTTGAATAGGGCACATGGGGGCAGCATGGGTCAAGGGTGTGTGGGGAGTACAGGGATGTGCAAAGGGTGCTGTGCTGGTCAGGGAGGGCACGTGGGTGGGTGGTATGGGTTGGGAAGGGAGCCTGGTAGTGTGCAAGAGGTACCATTTGAGTTAGTGAGGGCACATGGGGGGCAGGGATGTGCAAGAGGTGGTGCACTGTTGGGGAGGGTGCTGTGGAGTGTGCAAAATGTGCCACATGGGTCACAGAAGACATGTGGAAGTGGCATAAGTCAGGGAGAATGTGTAAGGGTGTGCAAGAGGTACACCTTCCCTTCCCAGCAGGCAGGTAAATGGCTGATAGATATCTATCTCCCTTTTCTTGTGACTCTTTAACTTGCAACACATGTTCTTTTAGAATTGGATCCCAATGAGACAACAACTCTATGACTCCCAGAAAATTTCTATTGTCTTTTTCACCAATGCACTGGGAACTGCCACGCAAAGCAAGCAATTGGATATAGAAAACTATGTTATTAAAGGTCATACTGGTTTCCTAAAACATTTCCCAAAGATATAGATAACCAGTTTTCTCCCGAGAGTATTCTAACATTTCAAAGTTTAAATGGTGAAAAACATGATCGTTCACCAAGGAATAGTACAACATCAATGATTCGTTTCATAATGTTATACCACTTGACAGATTCTGTTTCAATTGATGCCTCCAATAGACTGCCAATGCACTTGCCAGATGACAACCGTCTTTCTAGTTCTCGCCAAGCCAGATAGCACTGCCTATGACTATTGCTTCTCTCATGTTCTGGGATGTGAATACATAATTTTCGCCACTTTTTAGTTGCTGACCATCCTTTTGTTGATGCAACCATAGACTTAGATGCTGAGCTAATGCTGCAACAAATCTTGTTCCAAAATAATCAACAAGGAAAGCAAAATAATGCTTGCCTAACTTCACTCCAGACAAGCCAATCTCGGTCATGTTTTTCACCATTTAAACTTTGAAATGTTAGAATACTCTCGGGAGAAAACTGGTTATCTATATCTTTGGGAAATGTTTTAGGAAAGCCAGTATGACCTTTAATAACATAGTTTTCTATATCCAATTGAGAAGGCACATTTGTTATAAGAAGTCCAATATCAATTCCAGTATTTGACCTACTCTTCTCTTCACTATGTCTGCCATGCCCAGATTCTGTTGACAGTGAAGTATTCTCATCACTAACATTTAATCGTTTCTCTAAATTTTTAAATTGAGAATTTACTTGATCTGATGTTTCTTGAAAATCCAAACTTGGCCTCATGAGATTCTGACCTTTGTTTCAGTTCTGCACTTGTCTCACATTGTTCTGAATTTAAAGTTTCATTTTGGTTAGTTTTGCTTGTTTTGCATTTAACACCAAATTGAAAAAGTGTTTGTCACCCCTTTTTATTAATCTCATCATGTTTCTGTTTTTCCTTGTGTTTTTGAGCTCCAGATTTTTGAGATGACATTTCATAACCATTCATAAACTGAAATGAAATATAACATATATTCATAAACAAAATGAAACTAAACTTGCAAACTTAAATAAATAAGTAATGGAATTAAAATTCAATAAATTACATAAATAACTGTTCACTGAGTTTCAGATTAATAAAGGTTATGTCAAACAAGGCTGCAAGGCGGTTTTGCTATACACACAAAATATACAGTATGAAGTATATATCCAATATTGTTTTTCTTTTTAAAAAATTGGTTTTGTAATTTTTTTAAAAAAATTCCCTTTCATGGGCCCCCTTTGAGCTCCATGGGCCCCGGAACAATGTACTGGCTGCACCCCCCTCTCCTCAGGCCTGGAAGCAGCCACAACTTTCCTAAATTTCATTCCCTTGGGAGTAAATGGTCCCAACATTCTGTAACATAGCCCATTTGAGGTACCTTTGTTGACCTAAGTTTTACCCTATGATGCACTGTTTTGCCCAATTTAAGGGTACCGACACAAGAGTTTTAATAGTACAGTATATAGATTCATCTCAAGAAAACCAGGCCATCAAAGAACATAGTACTCTGACACCAGCCAGAGCCTAGAAAAACTGAAAGAAGTAGTGCAAAATCGGAAGATGGGGAGAGACCAGGCCCATGGAATAGCCAACAGTAGGACATGACTGAATGGATATCATTATCATCATCATCATCATCATCATCATCATCACCATCATCATTATCATCATCATCTCACAAGTTCCTATTGCAGAGATTTTACTAGTCTTGTACTCATGGCTCTTATGTGAACACTAAACTAAATGTTCCTGTAAACTGGGTGTCGGAAACCCGCAGCTCCAGAGCTGCCTGCGGCTCTTTCACCCCTCTGCTGTGGCTCCCTGTGGCCCTGTCGTGGCAGAGGGATAAAAGAGCTGTCACCCTGTCGTGGCGGTGGCAATGGGCGGAGCCTTAGTGCAGGAGCAAAGCACCCCTGTACTTGCCTTTGTGTGGCAACAGGATTCCACCTTCGTCGTGGTACATTTGCTGTTGCTGCCAGCAAAGAGGGCTGGGAGAGAACGGCGGGGGCGGATCTTGCGGAGTGGGGGCCATCCCCCAAGCCTGGCCTTCCTCCCTCATCAGGGCCAAGAGAAAGAAGAGGGTGGCATGGGGAAGCGCTCCCCTCCCCTGGCTGAGTGCCAAGCACAAAAGCCCAGTGGGAGTGGGGGGGGGCTGGCCCGGCAGAAGCACCCCCATTGGCGAGTCGGATGGTGGAGGAGGCCTAGCCCGGCTCTCGCAGCGGGACACTATTTGGAACCTCCAGATGTGAGTTGCCGCCTTTGAAATGCGCCGTGCCTTTGAGGTCCACCAGCTCCGCAGGCTGCTGGTGGACCACAACAATGTATGCGTGCCTGTGTGAGTATGCTGCTGCTTGGGATGATGCTTCTCTAAAGTGTGTGCGGCGATCTAAGGTGGAAACCTTGTGGCGCTGTGATGTAACAGCCTGACAGTCACTCCTTTTGCAATGCAAGGTTTATTTTTGTATCTTTCCAGAGACAGAGAGAACATGGCCAAATTTCCTTACAGTTATTCCCTGGGGGAGAGGGAGGGATGGAGGGAGGGGGAGAAAGAGAGGGAGAAAGAGAGAGATGGGAGAGGAAGGGAGAGAATGAAAGAAAGAGAAAGAGAAAGAAAGAGAGAGAGAGAAACAGAGAAACAAAGAGAGAGAGAGAAAGAGAGAGAGAGAGAAAGAGAGATGAGAGAGAGGGAGAAAGAGAGAGATGGAGAAAGAGAGAGAGAAAGAAAGAGAGAGAGAGAAAGATGAGAGAGAGAAAGAGAGAGATGAGAGAGAAAGGGAGGGAGGGAGAGTTGCCCAAAATATTTATTTATTTATTTTTTATTTTTATTCTTATTTATATGCCGCCCTTCTCCGGAGACTCAGGGCGGCTTACAATGCGTTAAGCAATAGCCTTCATACTTTTGTATATTTTATACAAAGTCAGCTTATTGCCCCCACAAACCGGGTCCTCATTTTACCCACCTTAGAAAGGATGGAAGGCTGAGTCAACCTTGAGCCTGGTGAGATTCAAACTTACAGTAATTGCAGGCAGCTGGATGTTAAATACTGCCTCTGTGTTAAATATGACTCTGTCTCCAGTTCTAAACATACTATTGAAGCTCCAGCCAAAGGTAGGCAAAGGTTCCATCCACCCTTTCTATTATTTAACACAATTCTTATTCTGTACTTTCTAGCTTGGGGCAAGGTTACTGATGTCTCTGTGAGAAGAAACTTAGGCTCTCAACTCCCACCTCATTTCTCTTTCCTATTCCCATATGGATAGAGAAGTAGGGGAGGGGAAAATTTTGAAAGCAAGGAATTTACTACACTATTTCTACTGCTATAACCAAATGTGTGTACCTGGTTATTAAATTGGTGTGGCTCAAGATATTCCTTCTCCTTGTTTTCATAAATTTTGGTCATAGTTGATTCAGATTTCCATCCTTCCCTAAAGAAATAATCAAACATCAGCTAGCTATATTACTCCATTAGAGCTTTTCCCAACCCATGTCCTAAATGTATGACATAGGTGCAGCTAAGACTGATAACCTATTCTTCATCTCAGTATAAAGCATTATATGAAAGCCTTGATTGACCAATGCCATGATGGATGGTTGAGAATTATATCTGTGGGCCAATGTGGTGATGACCATAGCATATGGAAAATTGTGACTAAAATGTAAAATGTGTAAATGGTAAATAGCATAAAATTAAATGACTTAAGGAAAGAAAAAAATACATGTTGTAGATCTTTGAAACTAAGAAAGGGGGAGTATTAGTAGATTTGAATAAAAGTGATCTGATTGTGTAGAGTTGACTTGACAAATACATGCAAAGATGCGAAACTTGCAAAAGTGTAGATTTAATTATGAATGAAGGATCTAAAATGTTTATCATAAGGTTTGAACTTGTGTCATTTAGATTGTGGGTGCAAACAAAACTGCTTGTTATATTCCAATGAATAGTGATAATGGAAGAACCAAGGATGAATTTAGGCAAGAGAAAAATATTCTGTTATGCGAAATGAATGGATGGGTAGATGCAGGATGAGACAGGATAGAAGTGATTGTGTCATTCAGAGACCCAAGAATGAATGCAAATATTGGCTCTTTCGTGAGCATCTGCTTATAAAAAAATATGTTTCAAATATGTGGTTTAATGCAAATCTATTTATACATAACATGGAAAGGGAATGGATCAAAACGTGATGATTGAAAACTAGAAGGAGAATGCTTCAAGGAGTATTGTAGAGACTCTATAGCCATGATGGCAAACCTATGGCACACATGCCACAGGTGGCACGTGTAGCCATATCGGTTGGCACACGAGCTCAGCTCCGGCATGCGCCAGCTGATTTTCGGGCCTTCTGGGCCCACCAGAAGTAGGGAAACAGGCTGTTTCCTGCCTCTGGAGGGCCTCAGGGGGAGGGGAGGCCCATTTTTTGCTCTTCCCAGGCTCCAGAGCCTTTCTAGGAACCTGAGGAGGGCGAAAACAGGGGGTGGGGAAGGCTGTTTTCGCCCTCCCCAGACTCCTAGAAAGGCTCTGGAGCCTGGGGAGAGCAAAAAACGGGCCCACCATGCCATCACATGCAAGGAGCAGGCGGAGTGGGGGGGGTGTCATGTGCACATGCACAGCTGTGGGGTGCATAGAATTATGGGTGTAGGCACATGCGTGCGTGACACACACACCCCACATTCCCCCCGCTCCTGGCACACGATGGCAAAAAGGTTAGCTATCACTACTCTATAGGAATAATAGCAATAGTACTTAGAATTATATACCACTTCACAGTGCTTTACTGCCCTCTCTAAGCGGTTTACAGTGTCAACATATTGCCCCCAACAATCTGGGTCCTCATTTTACCAACCTCAGAAGAATGGAAGGCTAAGTCAACCTTGAGCCGGTGAGACTTGAACTGCTGGCAGTCGACAGTCAGCAGAATTAGCCTGCAATACTGCATTCTAACCCCTATACCACCATGGCTCTCAAATGATATGTCAGAGGGAAACTGAAAGAAATGCTACAAATCTTTGTGTCCAAAACAAAAAATTATGAAAAGAAAGTAATACATGTTATTCACATGTTGAAAAATAGTAAGTCTGAAGGTATATCTGCAGTAATTAGAGAAATATGAATAAGGGTGTAAAAACCATATTTGGGCTTGACAATTGGAAGACTGCCACTAATATTCCATGTACAAAGGGAAAGATAACAAGAGTGAATTTAAAAATGCAGAGGGATTAATGTGTTTGGCAGAATTCTGATCTGAAGCATACAAAAAATGACAGCAAGAAAAAATTGGGACTTGCAAATCTTTTGCTTTTCAGCAGATAACTGAGAAGGGTATGGATTAGGAAAGAAGAAAATCATAAAATAAATAGGCTGCAGCTGGAAGTTGGTTTCTGAATGTTGTAAAAGTAGTATGTGACAGAAGTAGAGCATGCATGAGAGTTAATGGCATGTTTAGCAGATGGTTCAGACCTGAGTAGGGAATAAGACAAGGATGATATGATGTGCTTTTTAATGTACTGATGGATAAAAGCTACAGAAACACTTATGTAGTGTTAGAGTTTTGATAGGGGTATTAAGGTGTTTTGAAAAGGGACTTTGGGCCAGTCACTCTCTCTCAGCCCAACCCACTTGTGAGGGCTGTAGTTGTGGGGAAAATATGAGTGAGGAGTGTTATGTATGTTTGCCACCTTGAGTTACTTATAAAATAATAAAAGGAGGATTTTTTAAAAATCTAATTAATAAAATAAATGGTATGAGCTTTGTCTAACAGTACTTACCCTAAAAGTGTTGTCCCAGAAAGCTCTGGTCCTTTTACATGGTGTGCTAGCCCAAATGAATCACACCAGATAGGTGGAAAGGAAAAGAACTTTTATTTGCAAATAAAAGGGTTACCTGAAAGCAAGTTCCAAATGGGCACACCCCTGCTTGGAGTGGACCCCCTTGTATACAATTTTAAAAAGCATACCTTGCCATGAACCTGTTATGGAATGATGGGACCAAACAACATTCTGGGTCAGCCAGAGACAGATTTATTATTGAGCAAGGTTCAGAGCAGATTCATACCTGAAAGTCTGAACAACCAAGAG